>JABSTQ010002343.1:0-41101 GCA_013358835.2 Ixodes persulcatus | reverse complement strand
ACATGGGGCAGGTAGGGAACGAGGCGGCAAATGCCCCGGCCCGAGGCGCGCTTTATAGGGACTCGGCCCGTCCCCATGTAGACCTAGATCCTTAACCCTAATATGGCAAAGCCCTTAAGGCGAGATTAGGCAGGCTAGAATTCCCTGGCCTAGCCAAGGGACTGAGGAAAGAGGAAGTATGGATGTGGCGAAGACTTCAATCGGACACGTTCTTGACGCCAGTCAAGCTTCGCCTGTGGTATCCGGAGAGGTACACCACTGCAGGACTGCCTTTCTGTCGTACTTACCGGGCGGACATTTACAACATGGCTTGGGTACGCAACGGGGTGCCAGGGCTGGTTGCAAAGGAGGGGTCTTCAGTCCAGGAGTGGTAAGCGGGACTAACATGCGGGAGCGCCAGCACGCAGAAGTTGCTTGTAGCCAGAGCACTGCAGGTTCAAGCAGCAACTGGAACCCCGGGATAGGGGCACAGAACCACTCGAATTCTTTCTTTTCCCCTTTTTTTTCTTTGACCTTTCATTCATTTTTGAATAAAGTTTTCAACAACAGCAACCTGCCGAAGTAGCATGCCCCCTGTCTAGCCTCTACATTTTTTTTATTCTTATGGCAGTTTGATACTTTAAACCCATGTTACGCATAAAACAACAGGGCGCGAGATGGCCAAAAAAACGCGTTTTTAGTGTAAGGCTCGTCGAATTATGAGGTGATGGAGATATGCAGCCTTCTGCGTTAAGTCCCCAGTGAAAAATACACCAGGCCGAGGGCTGGTGTGACTAGATGTGACACCACGACTTTTTCACAGATGTGATTTGAGACATGTTCACACCAGCAATCTCGCGTGCTGGTGTGACACCAGCTATCTGGTGTTCTGGTGTGACATCAGGTTTTGTTGTGGCGTGATACCAGAGTACCTGATGACTGGGTGTTGCTTTAATCACAACAAAGGCTACAATGATAAGTTTGACAACAACGCTGATGTCATAATTACTTTATTAAAAAAAAGCACAACAGTACAGTGTCGGAATATTTACTGTTGTAGGGATTTGGCCGTGATCAACTGGAGCTTGTCCGGAGTCACCGGCCTGCGTCGAAGAACCGGACGCCCTGTCGTTCTGCAATTCTTGACCTTTCAGGTAGCGGTTGTTACTCTGATTCGTTCCGCGTACCCCTCCGCGACAGTTATCTCCTCTTCTAAGGCATCATTCTCGAAAAATGGCTTGATTTCCTTCTCTATGTCTCTCAGGGAAGCCTCCTTAAATAGAAGAATAGCAAATCTTTCTTCGAGCTCACCGATGTCGGTGGGATTCGTGGCCAGCAGGACGCCAATCTCGTATATGATCTTTGTTGTGGCGGCTCGCACGATAGTCCTCTTTCGCTTTAGGCAGTCGACGCCCTTCTGGCTTGTAGTGGTAGGATCTGGCCATTAAGTCCCGGGTTTTGGCACCAAAAACTGTAATAATTACTAGCTTTTTTCGTTGTTCTGCTACAAGACCACGTGTAACTATCTTTAGCTCGTCGGAAGTCAGGAAAGCGCACCAACACACATCTTTTTGGCTTTGACTCACAGAGAAGACTCCTTTATTTTCTCAAACTTCAACAAGAATACTGGCGGAAAGGGAAAGGGAAGCCCCAAAAAGGCGAGCGCCCCAAGCTGCTCAAGGCCGCCCGGGAAAGTGGTGGGGACGAGGGGGACACTTCTTGAGCACAAAGGAGACCGCCGCGGGTTCTCCGCAGCGACCACCAAGAGGGGAGGAAACGAGACACCACGTCGGGGGAAGGAACGTCACGAAAACTAATCAAAAACACGCTCGCGGACGGGAGGAAAAGTCAACAAAAATACAACAAATCTGTCACATCAAACTGCGTGGCGTGCACACCAGGCTGTCTGGTGGGAACATGGACCCGTGTGGTGTGACACCAGACTCTCTTGGCGTGCCCACCAGGCTGGTGTGCGGGTACACCAGCATTTCTGGTGGGCACACCAGGCTGGTGTGCTGGATACACCAGCATTGCTGGTGGGCCCACCGGATCTTCTGGTGTCACACCAGGATTCTCTGATGTCACGCCAGGATTGCCTGGTGTATTTTTCATTAAGGGTCCTTATTTCGAACTCCTTTTGTTCGCCTTCTGCCCATCGAAAAGCATGTGCGAAGGGCCTCAGAACGCACCTGGTATCGCTGTGCCAGAGCGTAGTCCGCAACATAAAGTCCGTCTGCTTTCATCGCCGTCAGCATGGCAACGAACGCCGAATGAATAAAAGCACGCACGGTACCGCTGCGTGAAGCCAGCAACAGCTGACACCATTTTACGAACGCCGTCTGCTAGCCAAAGCCGAACACTCTGTGTCAGATTGGCCGCCTTCACCGGTGCGCCGCTGGCAAAGACGACGAAGCTGAGACACGCCGACGGCGATTGAGCATACGAGAGCACAGCGGGACGACTGCGACGGGTGCATTTATTGGTATCACCCTAATGAAAAATACACCAGGCAATCCTGGTGTGACATCAGAGAATCCTGGTGTAACGCCAGAATATCTGGTGTGCCCACCAACAATACTGGTGTATCGAGCACACCAGCCTGGTGTGCCCACCAGAAATGCTGGTGTACCCGCACACCAGCCTGATGGGTACACCAAGAGAGTCTGGTGTCACACCACAAGGGCTCATGTGCCCACTAGGCAGCCTGGTGTGGACAACACGCAGTTTGATGTGACACCAGAGTTGTGTTTTTGTTAACTTTTCCCCCCGTCCGCGAACTATTTTCTATTAGTTTGTTTGCCGCCCCGTCCCCCGACGTGGTGCCTTATTTTCTGCCGTCTTGGTGGTCGCCGGAGACCCCGCGGCGGGCGCTTTTGAGCTCAAGAAGTGCCCCCCTCGTCCCGAGCACGTTCCCGGGCGGCCTTGAGCAGCTTGGGGCGCTCGCCGGCTCCCCTCTTCGAGGGTTTCTCTTTCCCTTTCGGCCGGTATTCTTGTTTAACTTTAAGAAAATAAAGGAGTCTTCTTTGTGAGTCGAAGCCGAAACTATGTGTGTTGGTGCGCGTTCCTGACTTTCAACGAGCTTGGTTTGGTAGCAAAATAACAAAGAAAGCTAGTAATTATTACAGTTTTTGGTGCCGAAAACCGGGAATTAACGGCCAGATCATGCCTACTACAAGCGAGGAGGGCGTTTACCGCCTGAAGCAAAAGAGGATTACCCCTGCGAGCCGCCACAACAAAGATCATCAACGAGATTGGCGTCCTGTTGGCCACGGGTGCAACCGGCATCGGTGAGCTCGAAGAAATATTTGATATTCTTCTACTTAAGGAGGCTTCCCTTAAAGAGCTGGGCAAGGAAATCAAGCCATCTGTCGAATATGATGCCTTAGAAGAGGAGATTTTCGGTTCGGAGGGGTACGCGGAACGGATCACCGTAACTAAGACACGAGTCAACCGGAAGCTGAAAGGCCAAGAATCTCAGAACGACAAGGCGTCCGGTTCTTCGACGCAGGGCAGTGGCTCCGGACAAACTCCAGTTGATCACGCCCAATTTCCTACAACAGTAAAGCTTTGTGTGGTGCTTTTTTGCTTTTTTTTAATAAAGTAATCATGACAGCAGCGTTTCTGTCAAACTTATCAATGTACCCTTTGTTGTGAGTAAAGCAACACACAGTCAACAGGGGCTCTGGTATCGCACCACAATTAAACCTGATGTCCCACCAGAACACCAGAGTGCTGGTTTCACATCAGAACACCAGATTGCTAGTGTCACACCAACACACCAGATTTCTGAAGAACACCAGATGACTGGTGTGAAAATGTCCCAAATCACATCTGTGAAAAAGTCTGATGTAACATCAAGTCACACCAGATCTGGGCCTGGTGTATTTTTCACGAGGGCAAAGGCGCGAAATAAGCAAGAACCATTTTTATTTTAATCATAACGCGCAATATCTAAGTAGGGGACCACATACATTTGCTGAGTCTTTCCTGTGAACATTTTACGGAGAGACTGGGTGCCGCATTCAGAAAACAGCTTCGTTTGCAAAATATGGGGGCCCTGAAAAGGGGCCGTTTAGGCCGCTACAGAACCTAACTGACTAACGAGCACTTGACAAGCGGTTGGCGCATAAGTCGTCTTTATGCACGCAGGCGAACGACGGGCTCAGCGCAGCGGATCACTCGTACTCACCGGGGCATCAGATTCCTCGTCCTCCGCACTATAGGGAAGGTCCCTGTACGCGTAGGGGCTGTAGATTTTGGCGGCCGCAGAGACGAACGACTGGAGTCTATCAGTGTTTCCGTGCGCCATCTCTCTCCTTCAAAACATGCAATTTCTCTGGTTAATTCCGATGACGAACGAGACACTAGCCTATTAAATAGATCCGTGGTTCTCTGCACCATGCATGCACCCTTCTTAGAGGTAAAAGCGGCTCCTTGCCGCAAGAAACAGAGACATAACAGGTCTGTGATGCCCTTAGATGTCCAAGACCGCACGCGCGCTACACTGAAGGAATTTGTGTTTTTATCCCTGTATGTGAAGACTAGGTAACCCATGGAATGCAGTCTCGGCCAATATCTGGGTGCTGTTACTCAGGTCCTAGTCAGTGTGGATTTTTCGCACCTATAATCTAAAAAGAAAGAATGGCATACACACACATAATACGCGCACACACTAAAGGTTGCTGCAGAAGTCCAGTGTCCCGACGTGTTTTTGTAGCGCTTTCAAAACGATGCACTGATACCGCCAAGTGTTCTCCGGCCCAGGAGTTTGGTGACATTAAACGGTGTAAGGTCCAGCAGTTGCAGCGTTCTTTTCATGTCTTCTCGTTGGGTGCTGTATTTCACGCAGGCACACAAAATATGCTAATAACAAAGCTAAATAATTGGACTAATTAATTATTGGACTAATTGTATCCACAAACCAATCCGACCATGAACTAAATTTTTATTTTTAAAACGTGGCGCTAATTTTCCCGCCCCATATTTTTATGCATGTCGTCAGGAACGAAGCAGCATAGGAAGAGTGCCCTTCAAACAACAATAATAAAAATTATGAAAAACTGCCGGACCTCCGCTGGAAACTCTGAAGCACGGTGGAGTAGTCGTCGCGATAAAAAATCTAGAGAAATAAAAAAAAAAACAAATAGCCTGATGGTCGTCGGCGGCGTCATGAGGCCTCGCCGAGTGCGGAGTATAACGGTCTTGAAATACGGTATTTATTGTGCATTCTTGCTTTTCTTTTCTTTTAGCCTACGTCGAATTCCGACGCCAAGGCTCCCTTCCTCCTTTGTTCCAACGCGTTGTTTGTTGTTGAATTAACAAATCAGCTTCAAATAGGGGTCGTGGCATCCTCTAGGGTGAGCAAACAAAAAAGAAAACAAACAAGGAACATTGCGAGCGACAAGGCCCCTCCGCCTCTCATCAAAGACAACGCCACCCAAGAATCCAACCACTTTTTTTTATTATTTTTTTATTTTATTCACTTTGTTACTTTATTTTGTTGTTGGGTCTGACTCTTCTCCTTTTTGTGACGATGCCGACCGTGGCAACCGTTCTGGTCATGTGATGGGCGTTTGTCTTATCACGCAAGGTGGTCCGACCGATTAACCACTGAGTTTGTTAGAATGGTTTCACGAGAGAGAGAGAAATCACTTTATTGACGGTCAGATAAAGACCCTAGAGGTGCTCCTCCGCTAAGCAGACCAGAGCCAGCTGATCGACGTGAGCCGACGAGGCCAGCCACACCCGCCAGTGTGGAGGAGGGGGGTTGGGGTAGTGGGGAGATCGGATGGCTGTGGGGCAAGCGGACAGGAGATGCTTAATGTTCGCGTAGGGGCAGGGGCAATTGGGGCAGGAGGGATCTGATCTGAAACGATAGAGGAAAAGTCGGGCGGGGTGATGAGTGTGTTAAGCTGGATGGCTCTCAGTGTGTGTGCTTGTGAGGTAGTAAGCTGGGGTGTGGTGTAGGCAGTGTCAGCATTGAGTGTCGGAGTTGTGCGTAGTGTTGTTTCAGGGTCTTCTTGTAAACATTTGCCTCGTCCGCCATGGGTGGGAAAGGCCATGGGACCACCGGCGCCTGGATAAGTGTCTCGCAGGCAAGTTGATGCGCCAACTCATCACCGGCAATCCCTGAGTGGCCTGGCACCCACACCACCATGACTGATGCAGGAGAAAGTTGTAAAAGGGCGGAGGAGAGGTCGTCACGCAAATCCTCGGGAAGGCGGCTCGCGCGAATTGCCCGAATTGCTTCCATTGAATCAGTGCAAATGCGGTACCGGGAAGCAGGCGAAAGGGAGGTAAGTTCTTGAGTAGCATGCACTATGGCTGCAACCTCAAGAGCGAGCGGGGAAGTTGGGTTGGAGAAGGGGCCAGCGGCGGACGCAATGGGAGGGGTGGCGGGGCTCGTCACGGTGACCTATGCTGTGGCGCCGAGAGGAGGGGAATGGGAAGCGTCTACGTAACATGTGGTAGTATCAGGCGGAAAAGGGTTTTGGTGCAAGGCCCGGGTCTGACGTCGTCCATCATGCAGACCTGGGGTCATGTGGGCAGGGAGCGGGGCGCCTCGAAGGTTGTCGGGAAGAGGTTTTTGGGGGGGTGTGTAAGGGGAAATCAATAGGTCGTATGCCAGGTTGTTGCAAGAGCCAGTGGCCCTGCGTAGAGCCAGACAGGTGACGCAGTTGACGGTCCCTGTGAAGTCTGAGGAGAGTAGGAAGAGGGAGAAAGAGCCCTGTAGCGTAGAGTTTCTCTGTAGATGCGTGTATAGGGAGGCGCAGAGCTGCTTTATAGAGTGTATTAATGACAAACTGTATACGTTTCGTCTGTGTTTGCGTAAATACAAGTAAGGGAGGGTGTAGAGGATCTTGTTCAAGGCGAAAGCTGTAACTAATTGGCCGGTTTTGCGTTCCTCGACCCTTCCGTGTCTCCGAACCACCAGTCGGACCAGGTGGGTATATCTACAGTTTTGGTATATCTACAGTTTTGAAGAGGTCACATCTCCAAACGTCATGTGACCTATATAGACCGACACGCTGTTTACAAACAAGCCCGTGTTTGCCCACACCAGGTGTGGGCACTGCGCGAGCGCAGAAACCAGATCCGCGTGAAGGGAAGCGACTGCGCATGCGCAGTGCCGCCGACAGCGCCACCGCAACTGCGTGACGTCAGGGCTGCGTGTTGGTCTATACCAAGCAGGAAAACGGACATCCCGCGACCTATACGTCAATTTAGTTTTTCTGCTAAAGTTAGTAGAAAAAAGAGGAATATTTTGTGACTTCAACACCAGTTCAGTTTCCTCGCTAAATATAGCAGGGAAATTGACATCACGTGACCTAACCATCAACCCAGTTTCTCGGTTTAATTCAGTGAGAAAAATCGACGTCACGTGACGTGATATAACGAGATCTATAAAAAATTAATTTTTACCCGCAAATTTAGAGCACAAATGTACGTTACGTGACATACCAACATTCTCTCCCTTTCCCTTGCCCTGCTTTAACCCTCCCACTCTCTCCTTCACTGATCCTTTGGTAGAGGGGCCTATATCAACACCTCCTATAAGAGAAGGCCAGAGCGCTCCGAGTAGTTACGTCACAATGTCGGAGAAGGAAATCCATCGCGCAGCTACATGAGAAAAATATTTGGGCATCGACGTGAAAATAAAACGTTTCCTGTCGAGCGGCGCGGGGTGTTCGTGAGCGTTTATCCGACATTAATATATGTTTTAAAAGCGCAGTGTTGTACAATTTATTATATATATAATATAAACATAATATACAACGCGCTACCAAGGTTGAAAGTACCAATTTTTTTATATTTATGATTATCCCCGTAACCGCGGGACTACGTACAATCCCGCAGATCCCCACAGTTTTCGAATGAACCGGTCCGCTGGGACGTTTTCTTCCCTCGTCAAGGGCTCCGATTCTGGTAGATTTACGTTGTATATGAGCTGCTGACTGTCTAAAAAGGAACGCTGAGACTTTTAGAAGAGAAGGGAACCGAAAAAAATCCAGTAATCGTCGCAGGGAGCGCACTCGGGCAAGAGATGGGTCGACGACGTTAAGCCTCCCACACTGCGGCCGCTGCTCTCGTGTGCGTGTGTGTGTGGTTCTTTTGATCCTCCTACCCGTCGTATTTCTGTCATCACCATAGTCTCAGGTAGTTTTTAGTGTTCTCTTGATAACACGGCATTTACGTGAATTCGTGAAACAAGTCCTGCTACGGTTTGAGTGACGTGTGGCAACTAGCCAACGATGACACTGGTCGATTATTGATAGACCTCTCGACAGAGAGAGAGACTTAAAGTTTGTGTTCAAATGTTTTCGTCACGGATATTGTGGGACGTATGGATACGATCGAAAGGTGAGAAACAACTTATTTACGGGCTTTCTTGGTCATGTGGGACGCGAGTAAAGTGCTGCAGTCGAGTTGTTTTTTTGTTTTTCGTAATAGAATGGCACCTTGTTCGACCGTTATCCGTGTGCGGTTGCGTCGACATTTGTAAATCTGTGCGGTAATATTCTATTTTTCACTGGAAGGTGAACAACAAGTTTGTGTGATTATAAAAAGTGCGTTGCTTGTGCTTATGAGTTTATTTATACTGATGTTATTTTATTGCCTTTACCGCTTTTATACTATAATCTTAACTGTATTAAGATAATAGTATTATTGTATACAAAATAAGATATTTTGTTCTAAGGCAGCTCGAGCCCATAGGGAGAAGTAAATTAGTTGACTGTAAATGGTAAGTTTAGTACCCCTGCCACAAGGGAAAGTTCATATATTTTCATTAAATGATATGGGACTTAATCAGCTCGCGGTCTTGAGTGATTTACGATCGTCGCAAGCTGATTTGTCGACCCCATAATGTCATTCAATCGAAATTACATTACTTTTGCCATGTGGCCGGGGTATGATGCAAGAATTCAGTGACTGCACGCGATAACATCGCTTACATGATCGTAAGTGACATTTTTCGAGCCGTGTCCGCGTTGACTACGTCTACCTGATTTTTAAACGTGATCTGTTTTGCTGTGTCGAATCACTGCGTGTCTCGCCATTTTGTCGAAGTATTTCTGTGTAAAATATGCATTCCTACAGCAATAATTGCGTGACTCAATGTTTTTTCTTATACGCCTACCTCGTACCATTTCATACTGAATATTTAGCGGTGTAATATCTTGCCGTGTAATAAAATATTTTCGAGACCCCTTGATATATGTGCAGCTTTCATTTTAGCTAATAAGACGCGCGTATGTGACTAAAAGCGTGTTACGACGGTCGATCCACGCGCGTTGCCTTCGCTTCGACGCGCGCCCCCGATGGCCTTCCTTCGCGACGTCACGAGAAGAGCGCTACGGCCTTGTCTTCTAGGAGGTGTTGCCTATATCCGGTCACCTGGACCCCAAACACGGCGAGGGAAAAGAAATGGGAGAGGAGGACACCCTAGCAACGATAAACACACTAGCAACGGCACCCACGCCAGATAGGCTGCTTGCCAACGCGCGTTAACTTGAATTTCGGATTCGGACGGCGCGTGTATCACTGGGGAGCGTGTTAACCCAGCCCCCGCCTGCGTTCACGCCTGTTCGCGGCAACAGTCTGCGGCTACTCATACAGGACTATTAACCCACTTGGCCCCCCGTAACCGCCGCTTCGCGACGTCCAGTTGGCAACCCAAGTCCCGCTGTCGCCCATGCACCTCCGGAATGGGAGTCCCATAACACTTAGTTCATCGAAGTTTCTTGGACAACTTTGGTTTTTTCAGTGTTATTCGTAAGAAAGAAATGTCGTAACTATCGCTAAGTGTCTCGACAAAGTAAAATGTTTGAGAACAAAATAAAAGAAGTGAGCCCACACTGTGCATTGAACCGGTGTCCGCTGCGTATGATGCAGGCACCCTACCTCCAAGCTACGCTACCGCTTCGGAAAATCGTTGTAACCGCAACATATGTAGACGGCGCCAGCGTCGATCTCCACGAGGCAGCCAATCCGGCGTGAGCGCCGTTGCTAGGGTGTCTATCGTTTGTTAGGGTGTCCTCCTCTCCCTCTTTTTTTCCTCGCTGCGTTGGGGGTACAGGCGATCGGATACACGCCGTTGGGTGTCCTTCTTATTTGTTTCCCTTTCCCTCAACCTCCTTCATCTACCCTCCCTTTACACCTACCCGCGATTCCCTGCCTCTCCCTTCCTTTCCCCTTCTTCCCCTTTCCCTTCCACATATCCTCTCATCCCTCCCTATCCTCCTTTGGTGCCCTCCCCCCCCCTCTCTGCGCTTCCCCCTCCTTGGTCATTTGACGCAACATTTCGGCTTCCCCGCTAAATTTAGCAGTGAAATATACGTCACGTGACACAATTCTTACTCCCAATGCCTTTCTTCTCCCTTCCTTCTGGCCCCCTCTCCCAATCTCTCCTCACCCCCCTACAGTGCCTTCTTCACCTCCCTATCCGCCACTCTTTCTCTCTTTCTCTTCTTCTTTCTCTCTTCCTCCACTTTACCTCGCCTTCTACAGTGCTTTCCTTTCTCCTGCCCCCTCGCCTTCCTTCCTCCTCCCACTCGATGGCCAGGTGTCACACCAATTCAGTTTCCACTAAATTGATACAAATTTATGTTATGTACTCCGGGAACTTCCGTTTTATCATAGTAAGAAAAAAATGAGAGACGTTTAGAAATCTCTCTAATGCGAAATTAGAGTGCAGGTCCTGAGGTATTGCGATATACCGTGCTTTGAATTTGTGACATACCGTGGTGAAGAATTTAAGAGGAGGAGAAGGGGAGTGTATGGAGGAGGAGGGGAGGTCTCCATACACTCCCCTTCTCCTCTCAAATTCTTTAGCGGGAGGAGGGTACGGAAAAGGAGGAGGCGAGGGTGCGGGGGAGGAGGGGAGGATACGGAGGAGAAGGATGGGAGGGCACGGAGAAGGAGGAGGGGAGGGTACGGAGGAGGAGTATGAGAGGACTCCATACTTCCATACCCCCCCTTCTGCGTATCCTCCCCTTCTCCTGTTCTATAACCATCCTCTTTTTCTCCATACCCTCCCCTCCTCCTCCTCCTTTGTACCCTCCCCACCTCCTCTTCTGTACTCTACCCTCCTCCTCCTTTACACCCTCCTCTTCTCCTTCTCATCGTCCCCTCCTCCTCCTTTGTACCCTTTCCCTCTCCCCTTGCGTACCATCCATTCCTCCTCCGGTTATGCCTACGGCGACGGCGACGTCGACGACCACGCCGACGCCGCAAACACGGGAACAACTACCTAAGAGCCGAGCAAAAAAAAAAAAAAAAAAAGATTACCGTATCTCCACGTGGTGAACGATGTTGATTGGGGCGAACCTCTGGTGGTGCTGATGATACTGATTTTATTGCTCATAGGTAGTGCTGATGGTGTTGATTTTCTTTTATTGCTCATAGGTAGTGCTGAGTTCCGGGCTGCGTTTCAACTTCATTATTACTGCTTTATGGTCGGTGAAATGCAGAGCCAGTGGTTCTTCTAGCGGATCAGCTTGGATCCGCTAGAAGCCGTGGGAACGCTTTCTCCACCGCTTAAGTCAACGGTCCATGTCAGAAAAAGAATGTGCGGTATGGAACGTGGTTATATACGCATTTGAGCATTTGACCGCAGCGCCCTCTCGTCTATAAACGTTGAGCCTATGCATGCAAAGTTTAACGCTATTATATACGCATTTGACCGCAGCGTCCTCTCCTGTATAGACGTTGAGCGGCTACATGCAACGTTCCATCCATGACATCCCCAGCTCTTAAGTTACTACCACATCTCAGAGCCCCCTACTCGTCCCGCGGTCGTGACCGAGTGGTTAAGGCGGTGGACTAGAAATCCATTGGGGTCTTCCCGCACAGGTTCGAATCCTGTCGACTGCGCAAACATTTTTTTCTTTTTTTAAGAAGACAGATGGGATGGCAATCGATGTCAGCACGGACGGACTGACGGACGGACGGATGGACAAGGCTAGACCCTAAAAGCCTAAAGAAAAACCTTGATAATTGGGATTCAGGTTTGAGGTTTCTTTTACTATAATCGTTCACCAGCATGGAGTACCATAACCGTTATGTCTGTTTACTGCCTTACATACAATTGAAACAATCTTCCCCAAATACCGCATTTTATGACGCGTATCTTTTAGAGGGAGGCAGGAAAAGATGATAAGGCCAGTGTTCATTTATTTATTAAAGCGCAGCTATTAGCCGCCGTTTCCGGGTTGAGCGGCGTGGCCTTCGGCGACGGCGTTGGCGTAACCACGCGCGTTGCATTATGGGAAATTTTACCACTCTTTTTAGCGAGAAAGTTTTCCCGCTAAATTTAGCGAGAAAATTTTCCTGCAAAATTTAGTGAGTAAACTTTACCCGCTAAATTTAGCGGAAAAATTTTCACGCTAGATTTAGCGAGTTAATTTTAGCGGCCAAATTTTCCAATTTAGCGGAAATATTTCCTGCTAAATTTGGCGGGGAAGTTTCCGCGCTAAATTTATCTGGTTAGGTCTCCCCGCTAAATTTAGCAGGAAAATTTTTCTGCTATGTTTAGCGAAAATTGTTTCCCGCTAGATTTAGCTGGATAACTTTCGCTAAATTACCCGCTAAATTTAGCGAGAATATTTTTCCGCTGCATTTAGCAAAGAAGTTTGCGCTATATGAAGGGGAAATTTAGTGAAAACTTCTCTCTAAGTGGCAGGGCAGCAGTCGAGGAGGAGGGGATAATACAGAGAGGGAGGAGGAGCATACCCTCCCCTCCGTACCCTCCCCTCCTCCTTCTCAAGAGATGCGCTCTAATTCGGCATTACAGAGAATTGCAAACGTCTTTAATTTTTTGAGTTGGTGTACTTCCGATACCTCGTAGAAATATATATGACGGAATGTAGAATCCGTCTCGTACATATAAGCATAAGCGCAACAATACTCCGTTGTAGTGCTTGCTTTTCTTGCTACAAAAAAACAACAACAAAACATTAAGTAAAAAAACAAAACGGTGTTTACTGAGCCACTACTTAAATTTGCTTTTGGGGAAAATGACGCCCAGTGAAACGTCGACCGCTATTCTGAGGATTCAAGGATTTCTATTTTATTCATTTATTTGAAAACTACTCCTGGCGGACTTTTATTGGCCAATGCATGGAAAAGTATACAATATTTAGGCAGAAATGATAAACATATAGATAACACAAAATACATATATAATCTTTTTCGATAGATTTCTTTGACATTGTGGTTAATCATTTGTATTTAAAATTTAATCTAAAATGCTCGCCAGAGAATCATATGTAGGAATGATATGTAGCGCTGAATGGTAAACAATCCCAATTGTGGAGAGACGCAAGATAGAATTAAACTTTTCTTCAGAGCAACTCTAGGAACTCAAGCATGATTATGACCACTTTTGCTTCAAACATTTATTAGAAGCCTATGCAGAAAAAAAAGATGCATTAAAAATTTCGCTAGTCACATTATTGTTTATGTTCATAGACTTCTTACTCACAACGCACTTCATTATTCCGTCATAGCGTTTTATTCGGCCACCATAATTGGACGAGTTTTCCTTTCGACTCAAGCGATTGCCTCTTTACAGGCTCTCATAGGTTGTCAATAATTGCGTCTTTTGAGTGCACGGAAGATAGCAAGATATTTTATTAATTCTTGCATTTAGAAAAAAAAAACGTATAGAGGAAGAATAGAGAAACGTCAGACGATGAGATCAAAGAAAGAAATAAAAAAAAGAAAAGGTTCGGAAACTGACGAGTGGGCGGGTTCGAGAAGGCCCGGGACATTCGAGATAGGGACAGACGTGGACCGAGCATTTGGTTGGCCAAAGGCCGACACCAGACCGACGTAGACCAGCTACGGCGAAGCGTCATCTCAGCGGAAGGCTGACACCGGACCAGTAAAAGTCAACCAAAGCGCAGCCTAACACCAGCCGGCAGCATCCCGAAACATCAACTAGTCTTAATTTCGACGCATCTTCCAGCCAAACTCGTATCATTATTCCTCTTTTCATGCTCGGGTTTCGCTATGTGGTTTCCCAGAGGGTGAGCGGGGCATGGCCCCATCGGACGCGATAACTTGCGACCAGGGTTGGGCAGAAATACTCAAAAATGTATTTGGAAATACAAATAATGGGATACATTAAAATAGTAGCTAAAATACTGATACTGAAATGTATCTGTAAAATGTATCGCGATACATATCAGAAATACATGGCAAAAAGTATTTGGAAGTACAAATACAGGAATACATTTTAGGGAAGGCAGAAATACAAATGCAGAAATACTAATACTGCAATACATTTTTCAAATTTGCTTGAGACGCCGACTGAGATGAAGCTTGAAGTTCGAAGTGGAAGTTTTTGATCCCGAAATTACTTTCCCGTAGGCTTGGCACTTTGCCTTGAAGGTAGTGATTTTGGACAACGAGGAGTCTTCAATGGGCTCAAAAAAACGTTCCATCAAGGACTGACCGTGGTCTCTTCCCTGACATCCTGTCTGTCTGACGAGGGATGAAAAAATACTTCGACCTCTAAATAAATCCTTTGTAACCCTAAATCCCATCAAAATGTCACCACGCCCCTGTCCAATAAGCACGCCCTGTCGATATTGATCACATGACGTTACGGTGGAATGAACTTGAACATGAAACCTTACCACGCTGTTGTATGAAAGGACAATACGTACTTTCGTTGTTGGTTACCTCGTTGAAGATTGTACAGGCAGCGCCATTTGGAATTTTTGAGAATAGTGGACCACATTAGGCGTTCTGGAACACGTCTTATCTTCTGTTATGGTTGAGAAAACAATACGGTGGCATCCCTCTTGTGAAGGTTCTTCCTGCCAACCCTCCGCAACCGACGCATGGATTGCAGTCCTCAAGTTTCGCCTAGCATCATTCAAACAGAAACCTTGTGGATTGCGACCTGATTCTGCCGGCACAGGTGCGAGCTCTCCGAGAAACAGCGCGCTCGAGGCGAGTAGCCGGTGTACAAAGTATCGGTCGGCACAGCGAGGCCACGTCTGGCCTCCTTCCTGGGTTTCGGATAAGCAGAGCAGCGGGTCACGTTCACGTCGGCTGATGACGTAGCCTTGACCCGTGCAATAATGCGGACGCAACCGCAGACGCATTCGAATATGTGTTGAACTTCTCTGCGTGCGTCATGTACTGTGTACTGTGTACGCTAAGGTAAGAGGGATGCCAGCAAACAATGACTTAAGAAATCCCTACCTTAGGACCTGTGGCAGAAGATGCTCTGAATTCACTCCTGGCACGCCACCTGGTTCGAATCCTCGACTACGCAACACTTCTCAGAAGAGAGAAGAGGATGCATAGAAAAATAGTTTGGAGAATCGGAAGGAACATTGGTCAGCATAGTAACAATGCCCAGCATCTTCTCGACCCTAGTGCCGTCAGAAGTAAAAAAAAAAATGCGTTTAGACTCTGATTTTTTTTTCGGGGGGGGGGGGGGAGGGGTATTTCTCAATAAATGTAACAAAATACATTTCATTCTGATTGTATCGCGATACAAAGAAACATTCCAAATGGATTTCGGTACAGGAATACAGATACTGGTGAAAAAATGCATCGCGATACAGAAATACAAATACGAAATGTATCTCTGAAATACGATCGCGATACATTTGTATCGCAATACTGCCCAACCCTGTTTGCGACCCACAAACGTAGAATAGCTGCATGGGTCACACATATTTAGTTCTGTGAAAATTGTCTCTCGGAGCCCTGAAACCTGGCTCAAAGTATCGTTTTAAAGGATGTGCCATTCAACACTCATATTGCAGATTAAAGCTGGCAAGAATGCTTAAGTGTCGAGTAATAAAAAATAAAAAAAACGACATGGCTCCTTTATGTTTGTAGCCAGTTATGCAAAGAATAATTAAATATGAGTCGCGTAAAAAATATAGAAATATCTGGAAAACGCATCAGAACTAAAACGTAGAGAGAAGAGAGTGAACAGAGATGCGGATGAGGCATTGTGTATATTTATGTTGTCGTGCCCGTCTCTTGCTGTTGTTTTTTAAAGTTCATTTAAGTTCACACCCAAACTCAAGTTAGTGAAATCGGAGAAGGGCTTATCGCATTTGGCCTAGCACATATGAACGAAGAAACTTTTGCGATATCTTATAAATTGAAGACACAAGCGGGCTTGTTAACTTTAAATATATCAAGAGCGCGAGTAAAATAAACAATGACTTGTTCGTACTTCACAGAGTATTTACTGTCAATGTTTTACGTAATTCTGACTTTTCCTAGTATAGGGCTTTGCAATTGTAAAAGTGAAACCGTAAAGATGGAGTCTTTCCATCCAAAGAGTTCGCAAGAACACCCTCCCGATTTTGTTGCAACAGGAATCTCTTTATATAAAATTCTGTAATTGCAGTGAAGTTTGTGGGAGACGAGGCTGCAGGACGACGGGGCTTAGGGCAAGTGACAGGCGGTTGGCCGCGAAGGCACGAGCTGGCGCGAGACAGCGTGCTGCGCGAGGCTGCGGCCGGGCAGGAACGATGGAGCCGCTCTGGCTGGTCTGGCCAAGGGCAACCCCCGGAAAGGTCCACCAGCCAGCTTCTGACCAAGACCGGAGGGAACGGTTAGCCCTAGCCATTTCTACCTGGGCCATGACGATCCCGGAGTGGTTCCGCAGCGAGACTGGGGCTGTGATCTAGGGACAGCTAGTCTACGCAGCGCTGGCGTGGAAAAACGATGCGCAGGCCCGAACACGGACTCCGACTGCGAGCTCTGAATGACAAACGACAACCAGGGTCGGCAGCCCCGGACTGCCGGCTCTCAGTGACGGGCAACCGTGAAGTACAGTAAGCCCATTCGCTATCTTCTCGTTGTTTTGTGTCACTCCCTGGGAGACGAGCGAAGCGCATACCGATTGGGGGGAAATTATTAATAGATCGAGAATGTCACAAAGAAGACCACAAGTTCAGTTGAAAACTTTATTGTTTGAGGATTGTTTTTTGGTGAAAATGATAACTCTACAAAAGACAATGGCGGTGTTTGCCCGTTTCTTTCTTTTTTGTTGTGTCAAAAAGGTCAAAATATGTCCCTAGTGCGTGCAGTTTTTTTTTTCTTCTAAAGATAAGAGAATTAGTCGATGTATGAATCGCTGGTTCCTACATAATTTAATTAAATATTAACGGTAATGTTTATCACCTCTACAAAATTATCTTGCTTTACAGGTGAATCCAGTTTAGCCGCCAAAAGTCGATTTACGCAAATACAAAATTACGCATTAGAAGCAAAACACCATCGCGACTAGGTCGGCTGGGACTTTTTCTATCATAATTAAATTAAAACCATTTCTTTGAGATCTTCCAGATTGGTGAGTTCCTCTTGATATGTTACACGCAAAAGCTCGTTGATTCTATTTTGCTCGTCGACAATGGGCGGAAAACGTGTTATGCCGAGGCTCAAGGCGAAGGTGCTGTCTAAAATTGCTAGCGCGATCCCCTGTTTTGCCAGTCATGCAATTTGACTTTGTGAGTGCAATTGCCGCCTAAGAGAGAAAGCGAGAGGTTTTCGTAGATCGAATCTACCATTCCGCACTTATCTCCGCAACCTGATTTGAAACTTGGCAGGCAGACGGCGTATTCAACGCGAAAGGCGTAGCAAAGAAATAAACGAAGTGCTAACCAAACCTGAATTTCACATTAAACCGAGGCGACGTAATAAATTGCCTGGGCGTAATAAATTGCCGCACCAAAGGTCGGTCGTCGTACAAACCTCCGCGGGAAGCTTTTTGCAATGACTTCGAATAATCGATAGATGCCGCGGAGAGTATCATTCCCTTTTCCGCAGGAAGCTGGTAATTGCCCGCATTAAGCTGCTTTCCTAACTTAAAAACCTTTAATTTTAAAGGTATAAGCGTCATTGCTTCTGCTGAGTCCGAAACGCGCGACGCACGGCCACTGCTGTGAGCCGCTGCTTTGGCATCGGAACATACCATAGGTTCTGAAACCGATAACTTGAAACACAGATAGTACAAAGGACGACAGCGCCATAGCAGGACGCACGAAGCGTATACAGGCCAAGCGTGATCACCGAGCCTCCGGTCACCTTGGAGTTTCAAACACATACTTTATAGTTCGCGATCCCTTTTTCTGGAATGAGATGCCTCGATCGATTAATATCCGTTCATGCATGCCATCTCTGCCAAACAAGCAAGAGCCCAACGACGAGCCGATGCTCACCCTTATGACCCCTGTCACCTCCGGACAGCCCTTCTTAACAAATAGGTATTTACAATTGGGGATTTTTTCTCAAAGTCCAGAACAAATAACACAGAAGCTGTGCCCGTCGCCCCTGCACGAGAAGTGGCATACTTATTTGCTGTATTTCTCATGCCATGGGTCTCCACAGATCATTAGAAAACGCGACACCTCCTTTCTCTCAAAGGTTCATGAAGGATGTTTTCGCTGACTAACTCCACTAAAAAAAAGTACAAGTGCCTACTTTCCTCAAGCAAATAAACCAACGGAGCGCCTGAATTGCACTTTGAAAAACACACTGTCTATGTGATGAAGCCAAAAGAGCTGGAACTCCATTTAGTAATTCATCACTTACGCCTGGAACACCGCACACCAGGATATTACAGACTTCACACCTTAATATTTTTTGTACTCCCTACACCCACCGACAACCTTAGGCAAAGTTTTGCCTCGTGCTCCCACTCCTTCCCAGAACAACTATGCTTCAGACGTCAGCTTCCCTGCTGGGTTTCCGTTTTGTCATTCATCGCCTACGCCTAGAATACCTCACGTCAGGATACTGCAGTATTCACACCATGGTATTTTTTTGCATTCCCCTGACCCACCGACAACCTAAGGAACAATCGTGCCACGTACTCCCACTCCTTCCCAGAACATGTACGCTTCAGATGTCAGCTTCCGAGCTAGGATTTTGTTTTGTCAATCAACACCTACGCTTAGAATACCGCACGCCAGGATACTACATAATTCACACCATAGTATTTCTGCACTCCCTTGACCCACTGACAACCATGAGCACAATTGTTCTATATGGTCCCACTCCTTCCAAGAACATCTACGCTTCAAACTTCAGCGTCCGAGCTGGGTTTCCGTTTTGTAATTCATCACCTACGCCTAGAATACCACACGCCAGGGTACTACAGTATTCACAAAACAGCATTTTTCGCACTCCCTTAACCCACCGACAATTTTGGGCAAAATTGTGCCACGTGCTCCCACTCCTTTCCAGAACATCTACGTTTCAGACGTCGGCATCCGAGCTGGGTTTCCGTTTTGTCATTCATCACTTACGCTTAGAAAACCACACAGCAGGACACTACAGTATTCACAACAAAGCATTTTTGCACTCCCTTGACCCACCGACAACCTTTTGCACAATTGTGTCATGTGCTCCCACTCCTTCCAGAACATCTACGCTTCAAACGTCAGCTTTTGAGCTCGGTTTTCGGTTTTCATTCATCAACTACGCCTAGAATACCACATGCCAGGGTAATACAGTATTCACACCATAGTTTTTTTTTTTTAACTCCCCTGACCCACTGACAATCTTGGGCACAATTGTGTCATGTGGTCCTACTCCTTCCCAGAACATCTACACTTCAGGCGTCAGCTTCCGAGCTGGGTTTCCATTTTGTCATTCATCACTTCCGCCTAGAATACTACACGCGAAAATACTACAGTATTCACAGCATAGTAACTTTCGCACACCCTTGACCCACCGACAACCATGGGCGCAATTGTACCAGGTGCTGCCACTCCTCCCCAGAACATCTACTGTTGAATGTCAACCTCTGATCTGAGGACTCCCATTGAATCGCTCACTTTCACGCGCTGAAACCAGAAAAGCACCAACTCTATCATGCAGAGTGTTACCCCTATGTCTCTTGACAAAGAGATATTTCTTTCATCCCCCCCTCCGCCAAGTAGGCAGATTAGTTAAGCTTATTCTTAAATCTGTTAGACCGTACCGCATTGTTTGCCGGCTTTTTTAAACAAACTACAAAGTACTCCCAGTGCATCCGACTTCGTCCATGTAGCCCGTGTAAGGCGCTATTATGTCGTCGTAACTACAATGCCTAGCAATTCGCTTCTTGCCTGTTGGCCGGCACTTCCGCCTCCGGTGGTACTATGAGGAAAAAAAAAGGTATCGGAAAAACAAGGCCACGAAAGAGTGCATTTGAAGGAATTAACATTCGACAACGACTGCAGCACCCTGAATACAATAAATCATCTGACACTGCAAAAATGACTTTAAATTCACTCACAGAAAACAGATAAATATGTTTAATGTCTCCTTTTTGTGCACTGTTTATGTTCATATAAAGAAATGTCACGTAATCTAAACATTTTTATTACGCTCTTACCGTGAATTGGACCATTATTCAAACCAAGAAATTGGTGCCGAGGACAAAGGACAAAAAGCTTCCAATATTTCCCTTGACTAGGTATGGTGCCCGGGCACTTAGAGCGTACGGTTTGGCAAAATGAATGAAACAACCAAAGCAAACCAACAAATATCAATGCGATCAATAATTAAATCTCGAAGGTTATAAACATGGGATTTCAATGCAAAATGCGTGCAAAGATGAGGCGAGATTGTTACTTTTCTGTGTCGGATAATAATGGCAAAAACGTTAGACGTTCGTGCTTAAACCGCCTAAGGTCGGTCTGCCTTTTAGGTATGGTTGCACTGGTTTACGCTGCAGATTAGAAATTGAGTCATAGTTATGCGACCCGTAGCCTGGAATTCAAATGTTCATCCAGGAGTACCAACACAAGAAAGTATACCGGTGAGACGCTTTTCCAGATGGAAACTAAAGGAGGGCAGATTGATCCCATGATAGATTTGTCCTGCAGTGCAAGCTTCGCTCCACCTTCTCCCAGGTCCGGTGCGCTAACACTCTCGGACAGCTTCAGTCATCCAGACGAGAAACCCAATTAAAATATATTATTATTTATACATTTTAATATAAAGTAATTCAAGGACATTCTCGTGAAAATATTACATGACTACAGACAGGTTTGACCTATATCAAGCCTGTCTAATATAAGTTATTCACCACCAATCATAGGGTCCAGGTTACAGATGTTCGAACTTTTTTATCTTGCGACTGAAATGTTCATTCAAATATTTTAGCACTTTTTTTTTTTATATTGTAACGTGTCCCCTTTGTTGTTTTGGTACCTTTCTTACGGTGAGGTCGTGAAATTGCGTATTTTTCGTTGCATGATTGGCCGCTTTAGCTGTATGCGCTCCTGATCTAAGTTTAAATTAACCATCGAAAAGGACATGCCACGGAGCTGCGGAGCTACTCGCAAGATAGCATATTTCAAGCTAAAAGAGACTGTCCTTCAACGTAACACCTTGGTTCACTGTGATTTCTCTAAGCCTCTTACTATCATGTTATCGGTCGGCACAGGTTGACAAGACAGGCCGTAAACTAACACATTTTATTTGCGGCAAAGACCTGAAAATCGCAGAGTACAAATATTTTCATCTATGTTAAAAAGGCTTTCAAATATCTACTTAAAATACCACATTCATCAGTAAATATCTGGAGAGCACAAAGCTCACGGCTTATTAATTATAAATAAAGTCGAATCTATACATCTTTGTTGTACAAAATAAAGCCAATCTTGAATTGGATCAGTACCGACGCCCTTAAAAAATTTAACTATAATGGATACATTTTTGAAGGTTATAACTTATACCAAAATAATTATTATTTGAAGCTTAGCTGGCCAAGCGGAGCTCATTTTTTATGGTTACATACTTATTAAAGCGCAACTGTGCTTAACGGCGAGAACGTTCAGTAGCAATGTTTTCTCAGCTTCATTATGCGGTTGTAATGCTTGGCGCCTGGATGACTTAAACACCGTCTTGATCTTTTGTGTTGGGTGAAGAAAATCAAATAATGCGTACAAAGTAGGGCTTCCAGTGATTTATTTTAACAGGTACATTGGGTTTTCTCTTTAATTACACTGAAACACATTCCTCAGCTTTACAGATCTAGAGAGGATAAAATAATGCATGTATGAGCACAGTTTATAGTTCGCAGTAAAAAAATCAAGCAGAGTTTTCAATTTATTTGAGAGCGTATAAATTTTAAATTTCAGAAATACAGCTGCTCTCACCTTCCTCTGGTTACCGTTTTTACCACTGCAAGGTGTTCCATCAGGTGCTGTAGCATAAGCCACCCAAGAAGCTCCAGTTTCATCAGGAGGAGTTATACAAGCCAGAAGGCAATGTTGCCGCAAGTTTTCCTGCAAGGTATATTCACATGCACTTTTAGATTGTGGTATGACTTCAAATGCTTCGTGACTCTTTTGGAGCACATTATAATGAACTGCTTGAGTTTCACATGACTATCGATGGTTAAGTTTGTTTGAACATATCAGTTGAAGGCAAGTGGTGTAAACGCATGCATCGCAGACGTCGGGTGATAAAAGAGGTTTATTCAGGAAAGGCAGCGGCTTATATAGCCGAGGCGTGACGTGTCTTGTCACGTGTATCGGCTTGGCTCGGGACGTCACGATGACTCAGACTTGAGCCACGCTACATCTCCCCTCCATCCGAATGTCTCTCGGGCAGAGGGTACCGACGAGGTTCTTGACGTACTCTTGAACTTCTCCGAGGTTCTGGAGGCTGTTCGACCTCTTGAGCGTCGGAGGCTTCCGAGGTTCCAGGCGCCCCAGCTAGGCAGGGGCTGCGTCGTGCGGGGCCAGAGGCTTCAGAGGTTCCGCGTCGTGCGGGACCGCTACCTCTCGGAGGTGCTCTCGGGTGCGGCGGACTTCGCGGCCGTCTTCGGTCTGCAGGATCATCGAGCGAGGCGTGTTAGCTTGTCTCGGACGGTAGCAGGAGCCCATGTTCGTTTGTCTTGTGCGTAGATCGTGACCTGCTGTCCTCGTCACAACGTCGGCAGGTCCCTGGCGCCGCGGTTGTAGTACCTTCTTTGCCGTTAGCGAATTTCTTGTAGTCGGTTGTGGACGTCCTTGGTGGGCACAGTATCTGGCTCCAGGTGGCTCGTGGGCACGGGAAGCAGGGTTCGTGTCTGCCGCCCCATCAATCTCTGCGAAGGGGACTTAAGAATGTCATCCCGAGGGGTGTTCCGCCACTCCATTAGAGCCAAATAAAGGTCGGGAACTTTGAGGGAACATTTATTAAGCAGCTTCTTTGCTTCCTGCACAGCTCTTTCTGTCATGCCGTTTGAGCGTGGGTGATACGGACTGCAGATGACGTGGGTAATGTCTAGCTCCTCTAGGAAATCGCGGAATTCTCTGCTGGTGAATCGTGGGGCGTTGTCGGTGACCAACCTCAGAGGTAGTCTGTGAGCAGAGAAGATCTCCGCACAACACGTCTCAACCGAGTTCGCGGTGGTGCGCTGTAGTTCCCGAATGCAAAAAAAAAAAAAAGGAATAGAAGTCCACGATGACGGCAAACGCTCGGCCGCCATAGGAGAAGTCTAGGCCCATGACTTCCCACGGCAGCGTAGGGACATCATGGCTCAGAAGGGGCATTTTGGCGTTCCGTGGCTTACGAGTCCGACAAACCTTGCATGCCATGCAAAACTGATCTATATCCGCGGACATGCTTGGCCAAAACACTACAGTCCTAGCCCGGGCTTTCATATTTTCCGCTCCCGCGTGAGCCGCATGAAGAAGACGCATGATTTCGACTTTCTTGGAGCTAGGTATGATTACCTAGTTGCTGCGAAACATCAGACCATCTTGCGTGTGTACCTGCTCTTGGTATATACAGTATGGTCGAACCGCCTCTGGGACAGCTTCCGTGCTGTCTGGCCAGGAAGTTTCAGCGAAGTCACGCAGCTTGACGAGCGCAGGATCTTCGTTGGAGGCTGCTAGCAGATCTTTCAAACGTCGCTCGGAAGCTGAAACATAGGTCAAGCACATTCACTTAAACTGTTCGGCTTCTTCTTGCATTATGACTTTGCTGGGGAACCGTGACAGAGCATCCGCTAGGAATAGTTCTTTCCCAGGCTTGCATTGCAATTTGATAGCATAGCGTTGCAAGGACAATCGCATGCGTTGCAACCGCAGTGGGCACTGATGCACCGGCTTATAGAAAATCGGGACTAAGGGACGGTGATCCGTTTCCACTTTCACACTTGCCTGACCAAAGATGTAATCGTGAAATTTTGTGCAGCCATGCACAATCGGCAACGTCTTTTTTTCGATTTGTGCGTAGCGTTGTTGCGAGTCAGTGAGTGAGCGAGACGAAAAAGCGATAGGGTGGCCGTGTTGGATAAGCACGGCGCCAACCCCAAACTGACTGGCGTCAACCGAGAGCGTGACTGGCTTTTTTGGGTCGAAGTAGGAAAGAACTGGCGCCTTTATCAGTGCCTGTCGCAATGCTTCAAAGCTTTCTTGCTGTTTTTCCGTCCAGACCCATACTATATCTTTACGTATAGGTCCGAAGCGGCGCTGTTAAAACTGACATGTTGGGAATAAAGCGCTGCAAGAAATTCATTGTGCCGAGCAAAACTTGAAGCTCCTTACAGTTTTTTAGCTCCGGCATCTGCAGGATGTCGTGCACCCGCTCTGGGTCGAGGCGCAGACCTTTCGTTGTGAGGACCTGTTCCAGGTAGCGGACTTGTTGCTGCAAAAGTATGCACTTCTTGGGGTTCAATCGGAGGTTGTGTTCTCGACACCGCGTCAAAAGCAGAGTCAGGTTATAGTCGTGTTCTTTTTTCGTTTTCCCCCACAGTAGTATATCATCCATCACGACAGCAACACAAGGCAACCCTTCTAGCAGTCGGTGCATTGCGGCTTGAAACATTTCCGGCGCAGAAGCGATCCCAAAGGGCATGCGAAGAAGGCGATAGCGCCCGTATGGTGTGCTCATCGTGCAGAGTTTAGAGCTATCCTCCGTGAGTTTGATTTTCCAAAATCCGGACGCGGCGTCCAAAGTGGAAATGAACTTGGCCTCAGCAAGCCGCGGGGCGACATCCTCTAGCGTTGGCATGGGGTAGTTCTCGCGCAACAACGCTTTGTTAAGTTCTGTTGGATCCAGACAGATGCGTATCTTGTCCTTTTTATCAACTGTGACCATGTGGCTAGACCATTCCGTTGGCTCGGTTACCCTTGCAATGACGGCTTGCTCTTCCATTCGCTGTAGCTCCGCCTTGACCTTTTCCTGAAGACCCACGGCTACTCTTCTAGCCGGCACGACGACACCCACGCTGCCGGGCTTGAGCTTCATGGCGTACTCGACGTCCTTCAGCTGTCCGAGTCCCTTGAAAGACTTTCGCAAAGGGTTGTGCTGGCGGGTAAAGCTCTTCAAGATTGACGTTCTGCACACTGCGTATAAACCCAAGACGTTCGGTGACTATACCACTTAAAGTCACCGGCACATTGTGGTCTACTACGAAGAATGTTTCTTCAGTGTGTCTTGTTGTTTGCGGAGAGCAGCAGCGTTACTTTGCCCTGCGAGGTGAACTTGTGACCGAAGAAAGCAGCTGAGCGTAGCGTTACAGGCTTGCTGGGGCTTTTCCGGGAGCCTCGCCACGCCATGCCGCGAAAAAACACAACAATTTGCACCAGTGTCCAACTTGCAAGTCATTGGCTGACCTTCTATCTCGTCGGTTGCGCTCCACTGGTCTGTCGCGATTTTTTTGATAGATAAAGCCTCCAAGAAAAAAATTTTGTCATCTTCTACGCGCGGTTCCCGAAGATTTTTCTTTTCTTTGTTCGCATTCTTTTCTTTCGTTGCTCGCGACGTTTCCGACGACTTGCACGCTTGAGCAAAGTAATTCAGCCTTCCGCATTTGTTGCACGATTTTCTTTGCGCAGGACAAGCTTGGGCACGGTGCACTGCGTAACCACACCTACTGCAGGGTTTAATGCTCGCTGCGACGGTGTTCACTGCGGTGTCGTGCGCGGATTCTGCCGATTCACTTCTTTCGCAGAACTGCTGTTTTCCTTGCTCCCGAATGCGGCACATTTCGACTGTCTTCTGATAGGTCGGGTTTTCTGCTATCAGTTTCTTCCGCAAGCCATTATCTCGAATGCCAAGGATAATACGGCTGCGTAGCATACGTTCTTCTAGCTCTCCAAATTCGCAGTTTTTTTTCTAGAATTCTGAGTTCTGTCAACCAGTCGCTGAACGACTCGCCTTCCTTCTGATCCCTTGACCCAAAGCGGAATTCCTGGAAGGTCAAATTGTCTGCCGGTCTGTAGAAGTCCTCAAATTTACGAATCAGGGTGTTAACATCGTTTCTGTCCTCCTCAGTCTCAAACTTGAAGCTGTTGTATGCTTTTCGGGCTTCTTCGCCAATAGTCACTAGCAACGTTGCTGCCTGCGCTTCTTTCGGTTGCTTGCTCAGTTGCGTAGCTATAGAAAACTATGCAAACTCACTCTTCCACGTTTTCCATCCAAGCCATGCGTCACCTGAGGTGTCCAAGGGCTTCGGCGGCGGCAGTTGTAGTTGCGGTGTTGACGGGGTCGACACCTCGACTGTTTTTCTGGCTGGGCACCGCTGCCACCATGTATTGGGCCAGACGTCGGATGATGAAAGATGTTTTATTCAAGAAAGGCAGCGGCTTATATAGCCGAGGCGTGACGTGTCTTGTCACGTGTACCGTCTTGGTTCGGGACGTTACTGATGACTCAGACTTGAGCCACGCTACTAAAACGATATTGCTGAAAATATGTCAAGTTCTATCATTGGTATATCTAAAGGGTATATCGGGCTCTGTTTTGCACCCACCGATCGACGGCACTGCACCAGCCAAATCGCGGCAACATCGCCGGGGGATGCTTCCAAATGTTCTAGGAATATTTAGATACAGAAGCATTGTTTGCCTATAAAACCTTAACCATCAGACTTTAAAACCTTAATTGATTGACGTTTCCTTTCATCTTAGAGCGCAGCTCTTAGGCGCCCGCTTCCGGTTTGAGCGGCGTTGCCGTCGCGTAACAGTAAAGCGTCGGCGTAACGCTTTTTCGTGACGCACCACGAAAAAGCGTTACGCCGACGCGTTACGCGACACCGAGGCGTCACGAAAAAAGCGTTACTCCGACGCGGTTACACGACGCCGAGGCGTCACAAACAAGCGTTACGCCAACGCGTTACGCGATGCGTCAGAAAAAGTATTACGCGATGGCCGACGCGTCAGGGAAACGCGTTACACCCACGCGTTACACGACGCTGAGGCGGCACGGAAAGCGTTTCCCCGACGCGTCAGGCGACGCCGTGTCTATCACGAAAAAGCGTTACTCCGACGCGTTACGTGACGCCAAGGCGTACAAAAAAGCATTATTCCGACGCGTTATGCGGCGTGACGAAAAATCGTTACGCCGACGCGTTAACTGCGACGCCGACGTGTCACGAAAAAGTTGTTACGTCGACGCGTCACGCGACGCCAAGGCGTTGCCAAAAAGCGTTACGCCGACGTGCTAAGCTACGCTGAGGCGTCACGAAAAGCGTTGCGCGACGCCGAAGAGTCAGAAAAAGCTTTACGTCGACCCGTCCACAAAACAAGCGTTACACCGACGCGTTACACGACGCCGAGGCATCACAAACAAGCGTTGCACCGAACGCGTTACGCGACGCGTCACGAAAAAGTGTTACGCGACGCCAATGCCTCACGAAAAAGCGTTACGACCAACGCCAACGCGCCACGAAAAAGCGTTACGCGGACGCATTTCGCGACGCATTCCGAAAGAGCGTTACTCCGACGCGTTACGCGACACCGAGGTGTCACGAAAAAGTGTTAAGCGACGCCGAGGCGTCACGAAAACCGTTACGGTGACGCCGAGGCGTTGCAGAACGCAACGGCGTCACGCTTTTTGGAGACTCCTCGGCGTCGCGTAACGGGTTGGCGTAACACGTTTTTGTAACGCCTCGGAGTCGCATAACGCGTAAGCGTAACGCTTTTTCGTGACGCTTCGGCGTCGCGTAACGCGTCAGGGTAACGCTTTTACGTGACGCGGTCAGAGTCGCGTAACGCGTTCGGCGTAACGGTTTTTCGTCACGCCTCGGCGTCGCGTAACGCGTTAGTGTAACGCTTTTTCGTGACGCCTTCGCGTCGTGTAACGCGTCAGCATAATGCTTTTCGTCACGTCTCAGCACCGCATAATGCGTCGGCGTAACGCTTTTTCGTGAGGGCCTCGGCGTCGCGTAACGCGTCGGGGTAACGTTTTTTTGTGACCCACCTCTGCGTCACGTAAAACTCTTTCGAGACGCTTTGGCGTCGCGTAACACTCTTTGTGACGCGTCGCGTAACGCGTTGGCATAACGCTTGTCTGTGACGCCTTGGCGTCGTGTTACGCGTCAGCATAACGCTCCTTCGTGACGCGTCGTTGTCGCGTAACACTTTTTCGGGACGCCATGGCGTCGCATAACGAAATAGTGTTACTCCGACGCGTTACGGTTACGCCGATGGCGACTGTAACGGTAGCCGTAATGCGTCGGTGTGACGCGTCGCCGTCGGCGTAACGGCGCGGTGCATTATGAGAAACGTGCCATAATGCACCGCGGTGACGCGCGCGTTGCATTATGGGATGTCTACCATAATGCACCAAGCGGGAGCGAGGAGGGGGAGAAGGGGGAGGAGGATGGAGGAGGAGGAGGAGTGAGGAAGCGAAAGTGGCAGGAGGAAGAGGGCTTCCCTGCAAGCTCCCCCACCTCCCCTCTACCTACATCACTGGTATATTGTCGGCTGTACGGGATCTTGAAAATCTCAAAACAAGCCGCTTTTACTGAGCCGCGGAACACAACCAAAGTTTCAGACAAAAAAAAATTTAAGCAAAAAATAAAAACTCAAAACAAATATCCAATAATTAATTAAGCGAGTGCATGTCTCACAAATAAAAAAATATCTGAAATCAAGATGTCGAACACCCTGCTTTTTTTTTCACATAAGTTTATGTATATTTCAATCAGCAAACAAAGGTTATCATGGAACGTATAAGAGGAGAAGAAGCTGGGACATTATGTCTGTTCGCCCGAAACGTTTACTGAAAACTGCGTAAAGAACACGATAACTGCATTAATGACCATGGTAGTGACACCGGCCACCGATGTATAAACTGCAATAGAGTTGGGTCGAAACCGAAACTCAAGCCACAGCCATTGCTTCGCCTCAATCCAAAGCCACACGCAGCTTCTGGATTCTTATCCGTCCGTGCAGACAATGGCCTGTTTCAACTTTCAACGTGCGTGGATCGAATCATGGTTTAGGTAAGGTTTGCCCATTTCATATTCATAATGCATGCCCGAAGAGTATCTACATCCTTTCGGTTCCACTGAAAGAATGTGGCATCGTAGTAGACGAACCCTCGTCGTCAGCTCCTGCTCCTCGACGGAGCGAGGCATGATGGGATTGCATTTTGGCGCATGCTCGATTTTCTCGGTGTAGCGAGTGCATGCTCGCCTGGGGCGCCGGCGCTTGAACGTCCTTGAAGAGTGCAACCGCCCGTGGAATGCCCGCTGAAACGAATCCTCTCCACACTGCAAGTGGACACGCGTGGGCACGAGAGCTGTGAAAGGAGCTCGCTATTGGCGATGTGCGCGATCGAAAGCGTCACTGTGGTCGGCCTTTTGGGATTGGCCAAATGCTGACTATGACGTCAGCAAAGGATTTCTCATGGACAGAAATAAGAGGAATGGAAGACTTCAATTTCGACGGTGTTGGTAGTGTTGTTTTAAGCGCGCAATAATTTCATGCTTCCACCAGGCTCTTTGCAAACACCATCGAACTTGTTGTAAGCAGAGTAGTGACGTCACGAAAGGTAACCATAGGAGGGCGCCACTAAAACATCTCGGAGTTTAATTTTTGGAAAAAGGAAAAAGGGTGTATCTTTTTCCTAGGAAAAAGGGTGTACATTTTTCCTAGAGATTCGGTATTCTTGTGCAAAATGGTTATCACTTAGCCAATTCACACAAAAAATACCGAATCTGTAGGAGAAAATTATACCCAGAAAACAAAACGAATACCCCCCCATTTCGAGAAAAAATAAACTCCGAAAACGCTGAACCCTAGCTATAACCTAGCGAGGAGCGAGCAACGACGGCGACGGCGGCGGACGGGTGTGGCAGGAGGTAATCAGAAGCATAAGGCCTCATTCACACAGCCGTTGTTTACCCCGTTCTGGCGACAGAGCGGTGATCCCGCCAGGGGAAAGGGTTTTTTGGACCGCTTTCGGACCGAAATCGCGCCACCGAAGCCGAAATGAGCGAAGGACGTTGTTTTACGTCCCCGGCGCCCACGGAAGACGGGGGACACCGGCGCCTGACCTATTTGAGGAACGGCTAATTACAAAATAGGAAACTTTTGCTCAATCTGGCGGATTCTCAAAAGTTGGGTGACCATAGGCACGGCCTCGGGAGGGGGGATTGAGCGTGCTCTATTGGAAGAGGCGGTGAAGGTGTGAAGAACTGGTAATTTCGGTGAAGGGGGAACTGGTCGCACAGTTGACGACTGCGGCGACTAGACGTACAGCCGCCATTCTGGGGTACTTTTTTTCCTACGGAGTTGTTGACTGGTCGCGCGACCAACGCGACTTTAAAGAGGGGCATTCATGGCATCCACTCAAACCTCCAGTTTTTCTTTTGTCTGCTTTATTTTTTGCGTAACACAATTATATATATATATATATATATATATATATATATATATGCTGTAATTACAAGTTCTACTCCTTGATGCACAGCCTCCTTCCGAATTTCCTTGATTTCTCGTGCCGACTTCCGCCTCTTGGCATAGGGCCCTTGCGCGTGAACATAACCCTTCTCGGAAAAGGTCCCTTCATATTCTTTCTTAACCCTGCGCTACATGTATTTAGGAAACTATTCTCGTGCGCATCTCAATTGTAAACACTTACTCACAACCTTGATGTCGCTCTGATGGTTCTTCCGCGGAAGATTGTGTATTTTTAGACTTGTCAAAAGCATGACAAGTTTTTACACAGGCTTCTTCATAAACCGCTTACATTTGTTCATGTTAGCTGCTGAACCTAAGTTCATTCAGCAGTAAATTCAGGCATTCCCCAAGGTTCCGTACTTCCCCATTGAAAAAAAAAAAACAGTTTAAGCTGTGTTATTGCCCTAGTATGCCCAGTTTGGCATGACATGCTAGTTGATCTGGTCCCAGCTTCAAGTTGGGTTATTGCCCCAGCATGCCCCAGTTTGGCATGCTGGTCATGCTGGTTAAAGTGGTCATGCTGGTGGACTTCCCAACCAGTTAAACCTGTTTAAAGTAATACACAGGATAAACAAGCCAAGCTTTTCAGGAAAGCTAACTCGGCAGCCAATTTATTATTTTTGTACTTGCGGCCTACTCACATGAGCTCAGATGCTACATATCCTCGGCGCTAACGAAGTACAACAAACGCCCAGACAGTGGCTCTCGGTGCAAAACAAACAATGTTATTAAAACTAGAATGCTTATCTCTCAACACAAAAACACTGGACACGCCAAGAATAGAACAAGAAAAAAAGAAAATACTACACGGATGAGAGTAGCGAACCAGGTTCCCGCCAGTGATGGGTGCGAAGCGGCCTCTTGCATAGTCATCAGAGGCAAGGATACCGCTGTGGCTCTGATGGCATTGAGAAAACTCATCGGCACCACCGTCATTCATGTGCACGCACATGTTAAAAGACACGATGCGATGCCTCAGTTGGGGCATTCGACTTCTTCCCGCGCTGAACGGACTGCCGCTCGCAGTCTCCTCAAATCCCGCTTCACTTGCACCGTCAATCAAGTAGTCGCCAAACAACGCACACGCAGCCTTCCGTTCGAAAATCTGCCCTTGAGAGCCAAACGTGTCTCACATTCTCTGTTCCTACCACCCTCTCTCTCTTTTCTCGCACACAAAGGCAGTTTCGCAACGCGCAATCTCCCAGTCGTCTACCAAAAACTAGAGGACAAAAACCAGGACGTGGTCTCGTCCCAGCCTAAGCCGAACTAGGCGCACCGTCCCAGCAATGCCAGTTCGACCATCTCTATCCGACCTAGGCATGCTCGCTCCCAGCAAGACCAGCTTGACCTCCACGATTATTAGTTGGACCAGCTTCACCAGCTTGTCTCCCAGCTTGTCTCCCAGCTTGACCATATTGGCTCCATAGAAAACCAATTTGGCCACTTAGGACCAGACTGGCTCCCAGCTTCACCAGATTGAGTTTAAAACCAGATTCTAGGTACACCATGCTGGTTTTTACTTAAACCAGACTGACCAGCTCAAATTCCAGCTTGCCCAGCTTAAATCAGCTTGATTGGTAGGGTTACCAGACATCCCCTTTTGGCCGGGTCAGTTCCGTTTTTGAAGCCCGCTTCTGCCGTCCCGTCTTTTTATCCCAATAAAAAATAGTGTCCCGTTTTTGCAGGAGTGCATAGTTTCCAAAGTGGCACAAAGCGAGTTGAAGCAAACTAAAGATATGCCTGCACGTTACAAGTATATTTTACAAAAACAAATAACCTTAGGTACTTTCCAATATTAACCGAAGTAAAATTTAGACAACAGTTCTTGCCCAAATACACTTTTTCTCTCGCAAAGACTCGTGTGAAGACATTTTGTTTTAGTTGATGAATATAGCACGCATGCGGTATGTTAAGGTTTGAAAGAGGTGTAATTGCATTAATTTTCTTCCTAATATCAATCTTTATCATACCCCCCCCCCCCCCCCCCCAACCCCGGGACTGGGATGTCCCGTTTTCTACCTTGATAGTATGGTAACCCGATTGCTTGCTAGTTAAAATAGTTTTACTACCACATTGACTAGTTTGACCAGCTTAGTTACCGGTTTGAAAAGTTAGATTTTCATGCTTGTTTTCCCAATAGGGTAGGTCCTCTTTTATTCCTTACTTATATTAATGATTTACCTGCTCATGGTTCTTCATCAATCGGCTTATTTGCAGATGACTGTGTCGTCTGCAGGGAAATAACCCATGATTCTCACATTCATTATCTCCAGTCAGACCTTCACAGCATTTTCCGGTGGTGTGACATATGAAACTTAACATTATCAAATGCAAATCCATAAGAGGATCACATCAAATCGGTGTGCATAGCAAATAACCTTTCCTGGGATACTCACATTCGATACTTACTCAATAATGCAAACCGCATGATACGCTATCTTAAAACAAACTTCTCTCTTGCTTCCACCTCTCTGAAACTACTTCTTTATAAGTATTTAGTCTGAAGTAAACTTGAATATGCCGCAGTTATGTGCAACTCTGGTATTACGCTTGCATCATCACTTGAAGAGATAAAAAACCACCCTACTCGATCCGTACTACATACCTATCACCGTGAAATGCAGCGTATTTGCATTGAAATTCAATCTATGCTTCCCTCACCTCTCTCTTCGCAGAAAATTCTCATGCTTGTGCTTATATTACATTATCTATTATCTTAACACGTCCGTGCACTACCTTTTGTAAATACAATAGTCTTGTATCACATAGTGCGTCGACAATCGATATAAAGTTGTCATTGCTCACTGTCAGACATCACGTTTTTTCAGTTTTTTGTTTGTTTCCAAAAACGTTACTGGACTGGAATCGCCTTGCCGCTACTGTAGTCGAGACTACTGAGAGCTCCGATTTTCAAATTGTTGTTTACAATTATTTTTTGTATCCTCTCCAACTTTCTTGTTAAGTGAATTTGTTTGTGTGCGAATTGTTTCAAATTGCATTTGTTTTGACCTGTTTAACTCGCTAGTTAGGAATATTTGTTTTGTTTGTATATTGTTGCTATGCCCACCCCCCTTCTTTAATGCGTTCGGGCCCTTAAATATATCAAAAAATAGATAAATAAAAAATGTGGCCCTAAACGTCGTCATTATTTCCGCGAAGATATGGGAACCGCGCTACTATGCTAGACTGCTTTTTTTGAGATCGCCGCCCCTGTTGAAACAACCCTTTGGTTACTCTGTGGGTACCTCTGTCAGTGGCTAGCAGTAACAACATAAAACGGCGCCCAACGTGGAGCCACAATTGCTCTTGCAGTTTTGGCTCCCGGCCTCCGTCCCCACGTCCGACATCATTTGCCGACATTATTTGCCTTTGATCGCCCCGTACCACGAGCGCCCTGATCTCGACACTTATGGTTGAGCGATTAATGCCGAGTGGGCAACCCGGAGTCCTGCTCCTTTGAGCGAGCGCAGAGTTATTCATACGTGCGTTCATGTTTTCAATTTGCGTACCAAGCAACATTCGTTGTTGCGGGAAAACCATTCTACTCCATGCATAAGGGGAACCCTTCACCTGTGTTATGTGTAATTGGTTCCTTTTTCGCCACCAACAACTTGTCCCAAAGGAAAATGTATAGAGAAGCTTAGACGACGTTTTGATTACCGGGTGAACCTTTATGTCCGGCGGGGAGCGAGGCTTGGTAGAAAAGAGTAGCGAAGGATCAGCAGTGCAATCTGTAAATGCAAATATGCGCGTTTTTCTTTGACTCTGAGTAGTCGCGGGCACTCAGTTAGACTCGGACGGTGTGCTGCCGATAACGTCGATAAGTAGATTGTACTGCTACTGACGGGCTGCGGGAGCCGGGCCGCGTAACCGTAGGCGTCGAAAAGCAGTTTACATACTGGTGACGCGCGCGCTCGATTTCTGCAGCCTGTTACTATTTTCCAAGAATGACATTAGTTTCGGCGATTACGGTGGTGGCGCTAGGCGGTCTGAGGCCCACTAAAGCAGCGTCTGGGTGGACGAGTGACTGTGAAACTTTCGGATGTTATGTTGCTGAGAAATCCGGGCGCCATGTAATCAGAGCGCATTTTCCCGATATATGCCCTACTCGCGTGATCGAGATGAAATAGTGGCTTAAAGACTTTCAGCAGTTGTTCTGAAACCTGGCATCGCCTCAAAATAAGCGTTCACACCGTTGTGACTACTGGATCAAGCCGTATAGAGTGCGAAATATGTTTTTCTAGCATCTGTAAGCTAGCTAGCTCAAATGTTTGGCGAAGCTATCAGGTTTGAGCGTGTGAGTGGTGGCCCCTTTTTTTTTTTCCTCTAGAAAGAGCAAAATGGTGGCTATTTTGCGCGGGAGCTTGCCTTTCCCTTTCGCAGACGCGCATGCATTGCGGTTTGTTTCTACCCGCCCCTTTGAAGTTCTGCTATCAATTTACCTCGACTTCGAAAGGCGGGCCAGCTGCAGACTGTTCTCTGTTTTGGCCACCTTTAGTCAACGACTTCTCTAGCAACTGTAAAACCGGGAAAACTAGGCAACTTAAAGTTTAGCTGCCTGGGAAAAGGGTTGAGAACTCGGCAATTCCCTAGAAGCTCTCTCCTCGGTTTCCACAGCAGGCTAGCTATATTTGTTTGCTTTGTATGGGGACGGGTTTAAAACGGAAGGGCCCCCTTTATGACTTCTTCCGGTGTCGAAGTTTGTCACTCTGGCATAGAGCATTGCAGGGGGCTACCTTTTTAGGCCCGGTCCGGCCCGGTCCCACTTACACTTAGTCTTAACCGAATCCGACCCGGCCTGACGGGACGCCTACCTATTGAGGCCCGGTCTGTACCCGGCCTGAAGGGATGCCTGCCTGATCAGGCCCGGCCCGGACCCGGCCCGGACCCGGCCCTGTAAGAGGCCAAAGCCGCACCTCATCTTTTAAATTCAAAGCTGCTATTGGGAGCTGTTGGTGCATTTGATTTCTTTATCCTAATTGTCATAAACGACGCTGTCAATACATTATTTTTAGACCTAAAATGCGAGTGTTCAGAAGATAAAGAAAAGTATTGAGACAATATAGAACATATGCAAGACACAAATCCCATGCAGTTTAGTATAAACTAAAGGCACTATGAATTAGAACGTTTCAGCATTTAGGTGTTTTGGGGCCCAAGCCAGGCCCGGGCCCGGAAACAGTTCGTACTACTCGGCCCGGGCCCGGCTCGGGTTTGAAAACAACCTGTTCTACCCGGTCCGGTCCGCGGGCCGGGCCCGGGATTGCGGGTCGGCCCGGCCCGGTGCAGAGCTCTACACTCTGGCATGTGTCCTGTGACCGTTCGTTGGGTACGCTTCCCAATGGGAACGCCCTTTAGTCACCATTGACAAACGGGCCTCCTTTTTGTGGTTTTCCTTGTCGGTTGCTCCTGCCAGCCTTTGCCGCCTTTTCCGCACAGCAGGCGAGCGTCTGTTACGCGCGCCCCCTTGTTTGGCGGCAGCGGCGCCCTTTTTCCCATTTGGGGAGGGCTGCGGCCGGCTCTGGGCGCGTTATCTGCTGGAATTACGACTTCGCAGATCTGCTCCGAGGTTGTCCACCAAATTACATCAACACGCTAGTGTCGAGATGGCGCCAACAAACCTAGCGGCGTGTATTGGGGACTTTTCCAGCTGGTCTTCGCTGGAGGGCGGCGGCTATTGGCCTTTCGGTTAGCCACCTTCGCGGCCGCCTCACGGCCCTTCACTCTGGGACCCCAAAACCGGGGGGCAACGGGGGCTTAATCACCCGCTGACATTTTCCGGGGAGTGCTGGGCAATAGATGAATCCCCGTGTGTTTGGCTTAGGGCCTAGTGAACACGGCCGGCACCCCCCCCCCCCTCCCCCTCTGTGTTCACGTAGTTGCTTTGCTCCGCCAAGCCACATACTTGGCAAAAAGCAAGCACATCGCTCTGGTTTCGTCACGACTGGTAACCCATTTAATCACAGCACAACCTTGCTCACAAAAGTCAAGAAAAAATTGGGAAGTAAAGCAAAGTGTCAGGAAACCACGGAAGACGCAACAGCTCCAAGAAATTGAGGAGAAAAGAAAAGCCGGTGCCTGTGGCCTGTATAGCACTCTCAAGAAGATCTCTCTCCCCCTGCTTGGCCCGTTTTGCTGGGGCCCTCCCATACTGGACTCACTGGTTGGCCATGCGAGGGAATGCGCAGCGCAATGTACGTTTAACGAAGAACACAATGATTTCTTCTAGCTTTTTTTTTTTTTCTTGCAGTTGTGCTTTTTTGTGGTTGTTGTTTTTAATGATTTGGCGTTCTGAGCAACCACGAGGTTCGGGTAATTGCTTTCTTGGGGAGAGCCGAAGCGATAGGCGGGGAGATGGTCAGCACGAGAAGAAAGCCTTCTTGAACGAGGGACTGCTTGCCTACAGATGTAGCAAGCTGAGGGAATAACGTATCCCAACTTCCCTGGCAAGAGGAGGCCTTAGCAGGCGACACAGGTTGTCAAGGGGGAAATCGCACTGCAGTGTGTGTTGAAGCACCGCTATTATAGTGGCCGTCAGAGACATCAAAGTATTGCGGCATTCTTGCCTTTATTTCTGTGTCTGGTTTTCGACAGACCATTTGGCTTTTGGTGACCGAGGTTAAATGTTTCATTAGATCTGATTGGAACTCCTACTGGTTTTAATTGGAACTAATCGGTTTTAGCGCGTTTTATTTGGAAGCACGCTGGGCAATGGGTTTCACCAATAGGAATAATTTTTTTGGTTCGAACCTGGATTGGTTCCAAATGGTTCCTATTGTTTCACATTAGGCAGTGATCAAGTGGCTCTCCGAAAAGCTAACTGGTACCAATAGGAAATTCCATTTAGAATCTAAGGGGAATTTTTAACTGGGGAGCCAGCCTATGTCAGGCGGGCACCCTCTTATACACCAAGATTGTTCTACTTTCTTTTGGAAGACGGCCATAAAAAACTGGAAGCATGCTGAAATAAAAAGGGCATCTCCAGTGAATGTTTACCACCGAAGGTCGACCGCGTCCAACGATGGAAATGTTTTTTTTTTTTTTAATTTTTATGAATGCATTGTTATAACTTTTTACAAGAATGGAGCTGCGCCGAGAAATTTCTCGGGAATGCGTCCACGATTAAAATACAACTTCGTTTAAAATGTAAGCGTTCTACGTGCAGGCATCCGATTTTTCATTGCAATTTACGAAACCGTAGATCGATGCCGCGACGCTTATCTACTGCTTTTGGATTATATATGGCAACACCCCAGGAAATTATTACCAATTGTTTTTTTTTTTAATTTTGAGGTTTTTCACTCTCCCCCCTCTTTACTTCAAGCGCCAGTCCTCCCCCCCCCCCCCCCACGCCCCCCCCCCCCCCCCCCCACCCCTCCCCCCGTAAAATACGCTTCCGGGGTCGCTGCCATTACTGCATGCCCGCTTGTACCGCTACACCTGTCTCCCGCTGTATCAACGTGGTGATGGTATTTCCTGCGCGGCTGATGTGGCTGTGACTTTCAGACCCTTGACCTTCCGGTTCTTCAGTCCTGCGTGCCAGTTGTTTCTGGGGGACACAGTAAAAACGCGCGCTGCGTGTCGCGCGTATTCGTTGGCGGTGCACATAGATTTCATAGTTTTATTTTATGAGAGCAGGTGTGCCTCCTTTTTTTTTTAATGAGCCCCACCTACCGTTTTAAGGAGGGGGGATGTGGGGATTGCTGTGTTTTCCCTTCCCCGATGGCAGCCGATAACGGCCGCGGGTTGGAACGCTCGACCTCTTTCGCCGTGAGCTCCGACCTGTTCATGAAGGGGAGGGTCTCCTGTCTTGGAGAGCCCTCCTTTCACTCTCTCTCAAGGGGACCTCTTTCCATTCCCCCGCTCGGATGCGGATCACTACTGACAGGCGAGGAGGTTTTGCCTCTTGTTTTTCTGCGTTCGCGAAGGGGACTCATCCGGTGACTGCGAATGAGATAGGACGTGTATAGGTGACTTCTCCGATGCTTCCCCTATCTTGGCCCTCCGGAACACCGTGCCTGGCAGGTAAGGACCTTTTCTTACCTTGGCGACGCGGGGGGCATTCTGGATAAGGACATAGTAGCTCGTATAAGAGTGTGTTTTAATAAATGCTTTGGACTTTTTCCTTACTCTGGTACGTGTGTCTTTGCTTTCGCTATATTCCTGAGCGTGAGACAAAGTAAACAATCATTGGCAACGACGGAGGTAATTTATCGAACCTACCAGCAGTAACGTTGCCCTAAACGTTGTCTATATTACAGAAGAGAAGTGGGGAACGCGCTACTATGTTTGACGGCGCCTTTCAGTTCGCCGCCGTTGTTGAGATAACCTTTTGGTTACTTTGTCGGTACCTTAGTTAGTAGCTAGAAATAACCACAACCGTCACGTCTCCAATTTCTACGAACCCCGCATTGTCGACGGACGTGCGGACTGATGAAGTTGAGCTCCTTGTGCAGTTAAACTTCCTGATTATGGGTGCCATGAACGTAAGCGGCTAGCAACTATAAACTCAGTGTACCGCTCAAACGAAACTATTCACTTGCCCCTTCATATTTGAAACTAACCCCGTGCAAAACGCTTGTACGCTCTAAATCACAATATGCTTCTTCTATCAGAGACCCCCGTCATACCAAAATAACTAACGCCCTGGAATCAGTTCAAAATCGCTCTGCTCGGTTCATTCTTAGTAACTTTCATCGCACCGGAAGCGTGAGCTCAATGAAAAATAGCCTATCGTTGCCTAACATCAATTTACGTCGCTAAATAGCTCGCTTAAGTCTCTTTCATAAGAAATACCATACTAACTCATTACTTCACAACCGACTGCTGTATCATCCGTCTTATATTTTGCCACGCATTCATCATATGTATAAAGTAAACATTTTAAAATGTAACACTAATGCACTCTGAGAGTCATTTATTCCGAAAACTACAGTGGGTTGGAACCACCTTCCCGTATCAATCGCAACAATTGCTCCTGACCGCTAATTTAGAACTGCCATATATAATCTATACTTCTCAGATTGAGCTGAAAAGTGTACTACAGCCACTAACCCCCCCCCCCCCCCCCCGCCTCCCCTCTGTAATGCCGATGGCCTTGGGGGTGTTTTAAATAAATGAATAAATAAATGTGTCTTACGCTAGCAGGGTGTGAAACAATAACCGGAATGGAGCCGTGACTGGGAATCAACCGCTTATTCTGCCCTAACCGGAACACAACCCGAACCGAAATGTTCAGCGAAGTTTTCGAGCTGAACGTGAACCGGAGCAAAACAAAAAACCGTTCCGAACCGGTTCGCCGAACGGTTCAGGTGCGGATTCGCATTACTATTTCGTGCAATCATGTGCGCCGGAAATTTTGTGAGGCTTAGTTAGGGTTGTAGGGCAAGTTGTTTCGTTTTACGCAAATATTTTGTAAGCATATTTAAAAAACAAGAAGGCCAATAACCACTGTCACTAACTGTGACAAAGTCTGCATCACCCGCTCAAAGTCATCACGCTCACATGCCCAGCAAAAAGCCTCCGCAACGCGCCGACTGGATGACGTATCGCGCCGCCGCGGAAACAACAACACAGCAGAAAATTCCGGTTGCTACAGTTGGTCGAACGCCATTTCACCAAAACACAATTTAAAGAACGAGCACGTCTTATCATAGCTTGATTTAGAGAAAGTGCAGCCTCCGTTTGAATAAATGACTTTTGTTGAAAAAGGAACGCTGCTTAATTAAAAGAAAAGCTGTCTTTCTTCGCCCGTGTATCTCTAAGGCCCGGTATTAACCCCCTCTGCCCCTACACACTTACATACTCAAACCGTCACGGAGATTTGCGGCGACTGTCTGCGGTGGCTCGTTGCAAAAATTTGATCCCATCATGCCCGTACAAGCCGCTATTCACCAAAAAAGGCGCATCAACATTGTCTCTAAACTGAGCTTTCCTATAAGACAATTCGATAAACTAAGATCGGTAAAACGGTGTTCGCTAAACCAAGCTTCTCTAAACCGCATCCCCTGGTGCACGCTTTCCAGCGGGGATTTAGAAAGAACTAGAAAGTTTTAAGAGATTTCCGATTCCCCACTTGACCAACACATGGCACCCCCGCAAGAGAGAGAAAGATAGGATACAACCGCCGGTAAAAAAAAAAAGAGACCCAGAAGAAGGCGAATAAGGTTCCAGCATGAAAACCTCAGGTTTTTTTATTGAATGTTCGCATGCCTTCCACGTGATTTATATTCACTGTGGCGAGAAGAAAACCGTTTCCGAAAAAACCGTCGACTGCGTGGGTCTTCCGCCTCCTCGCCGTCGCCTCATTTTCGACACCGCGCCGTCATATGAGTAGAGAAGAAAAAGGCGCGCCGTTGACAGTCAGTCAGAATGAAAGGACCTCTCAAATAATGTTTTGACGGCGCTCATCCTATACTCCTGGTCCTGGGTACACTCAGTCATCTTCACTCCATTAC
>JABSTQ010002342.1:0-19338 GCA_013358835.2 Ixodes persulcatus | reverse complement strand
CCACTGCCCCCAGGACCCCACTGGGGAACCGAGACTGCAGCAGGTAGGCAGCAAGGCGAAATCAGGGCGCAATCTTCACCTCAAAGCAAACTCTTTCTTAGTCTTCTCAAGATAGAATGAACACTTCTCGCTCACATCAAAATGATTGAAATAAATTATTATCGATATGCGACTGTCTATTGCAGTGCTTACTTTTAAAAGTCATTTGTTGTAGGCACCGTGTCTCAATCACAATTTTTTTAATTAGTCCTATCTCCCACTTTGCTTTTCTTGAGGCATTTGCAGTAATCTATCACTCGGTGCTAGGGAAATAAAGGAGCGCGCGCACGTATACTGATTTCCCCTTATTTGTGGAGCGATGTTTTGGACGCTGAGTTTCAAATTAGTCCAGGTCATCAATTTTTGCAAGCATAAAAGAAATTACTTTGATTGCCAATTATTTTGCCTTTGCAGTGAATACCTATTCTCTTGATTGGATGGATAAGGGCATTCGCAACCTCTCGAAACACTCTTTTTAGTTCACCCTAAAAATCCTTCGATGCCAGTAACCCTACCGAAATATCGTATGGCTGGATTATGCTGGATTATGGTAGCTGGAAAGAAAACTTCGAGACGGAGTGTCTTACGTCCTCTTTTTCTCGTCCTCGAAGTTTTCCTTGCATACCTCAGTCTCAGTTCCACTATGTATGATCTACACCAGCTCGCCGCCTGCACTTTAACCATCTTTTCGTTAACTGGATTCTTGCTGGAAACCTGCAATCAAGTTTTGTAGACAACGGTCTGCAACTGAATTTGAGGTTTCCAACAAGAAATCCAGTAGAGGTTTCTGTTCCATAAACAGTTTATGCTGTTTTTTTTTTTCGGTAGGAACTTTATGCTCAGGAGGAAAACGGAACATATATAACAATGGCTTCAAACCAAAATCTTTTGAGAAACACTTGCCTCTGGCCAGACCCAAGAAATCAGTGGTGCAATTCCTGTACATAAGTCCGGAGATCAAAATTGATCTCATAATTATCGTCCCATAACAATTATCAGTATTCAAGCAAAGATGCTGGATCCCGCAATGTTTTCAAACGTTATAATATACATTGAGACAGATAGTGGGCTAAACAAACCAACACACAGTGAGAAAAACATTATCATTGGAAGCACAACCTCTAGAGGTGTGCATAATATCCATTCTAATTTCGAATGTAAAAAAATGGATTCTATCTTCCTAGAATTCTCAAATACATTCGATAGGGTAACTCATAACAGCCTCACAATGAAACTTCGTAATTTCAAATGAATCATTTAACTTATTGCCTGGATTTTCAATTTCTTGACTATCCCACTTACACGCATTATTATATGTATGTCGGTGACATCGAAGTCCCATATCATATTAGGCGTTCCTCAAGGTAAACGTAGTTGTACAGCTCCTTTAATAATTTATATTAAAAATCGTTTTCTTCCACTATCTGACTTTTCGCAGATAACTGTTGAACTTAACGCTCAATCAGAGATGCACAAAATAACTTATCCTCGCTAAACCCGGTATCATCTATTTCGTTTATTTATATACCTCGAGACCCCGTCCGCGGGTATTACACGAGGGAGGGTAATGCGCTTCAAACTTTAAGCAGTAACACTAAATGAAATCAAAGAAAAAGCAGGTACAGTCCATATAATTCAGACTTATTAAAACTACAGTTAATATACAATTTCAACTATCATTACAAAAAATATAAAGGCAGTCAGAATGTACCGAATTTAGCGGTGTTTTTTGGTGTAACATCCTTACTTCGGTAGAGATATTTTTTCGCAGTTGCCAGCTGTAGTGTAGAATTCGTAACAAAAAAATATGAAGCACAAACATTTTTTTTTTTTTGCACATATTGTTAATTTTAGCGGAAACTCGGTCGGGGGTGCCGAGAAGGCCGTTTTTGATATGCGAATATTGACAATATTGCCAGCGTGCATGACCGAGAAGGAACGCTTCTCAGTACATCTAGAAGATATGTGTTTCCTTTTCCGAGTGAAAAAGATAAGGAGGCTAGAAAACAACCTCCTAGAGAAGAGGGCCGTAGCGCTCCTAGTGGTACGGTCACAATGTCGGAGAAGGAGGCCATGACGCAACTACGTGAAACAAAAATGTTTCTTCTCGAGCGGCGCGCTGGTGTTCTCGTGCGCCTTTATCCGACGTTAATATAGTGTAAAAGCGCAGTCTCGTACAATGTATTATATATATATATTAAAGGCAATATACAACGCTTACCGAGGTTGAAAGTACGAAATTGATATTTATGATTATCCCCGTAACCGCGGGTGCTACGTGCAGTCCCGCAGCTCCCACACTTTTCGAATGAACCGGCTCCGATGCGACATCTTCCCTCATACCAGATCTAATACTGGTAAACTTACATTGTGCGTGAACTGCTGACTGTCTAAAAAGGAACGCTGAGGCATTTCAGAAGGAAACCGAAAAAAAAAAAATCCAGTCATCGCCGCAGGGAGCGCACACGAGCAGGAGATCGGTCGACAACGTTAAGCCTTTCGTCGCCGCTGCTCTCGTGTGTGGTTGTTTTAAGAAGTGTTTTCTTCCCGTCGTTTTTCTGTCGTCACCGCAGTCTCGGGTAGTTGTTTTTTTTTGTGTGTTCGCTTGATACTACGGCATTTACGTAGATTCGTGCAACAAATCCTGCTAACGTTTGAGTGACATGTGTGACAAATAACCAACGATGACACTGGTCGATGACCTCTCTCTCGACAGAGAAACACTTCTTGAAGTTCCTGTTCAAATGTTTTCCTGACAGATATTGTGCGACGTATGGATACGATCGATAGGTGAGAAACAACCTATTTAGGGCTTTCTTCGTCATGTAAAACTTAAGTAAACTTCTGCAATCGTTTTTTTAATGGTTTTGTGATAAAATGGAGTCTTGTTTTTCGTCGTTATCTGTGTGCAGTTGCGTCGACATTTGTAAATATGCGTGGTAATATTCTAGTTTTCAATGGAAGGTGAATGACAAGTTTGTGTGATTATTGGAAGTGCGTTGTTTGGGGTTATGTCTTTATTTATACTAATGTTATTGCCTTTACCGCGTTCATACTAGAATTTTAACTGTATTAAGGTAATAGTAATATTGTATACAAAATAGGTTATATTTTGTTCTTAGGCAGCTCGAGCCCATAGAGAGAATTAAATTGGTTGACTGTAAATACTAAGTTTAGTACCCCTGCCACATTGAAAAGTTAATATATTTTCATTATATGATATGGGATTTCATCAGCTTGCGGTTTGAGTGATTATACCAGCGTCGTAAATTGATTTTTTGACCCCATAATGTCATTCGATTCAAATTACATTGCTTTTGCAACGTAGCCGGGCTGTAATGCAACAATTCAGTGACTGCACTCGATAACGGTAGCTTACATGATCGTAAGTGACACTTGTCTAGCCGTGACCGCGTTGAGTACGTCTACCTAATTTTTAACTGTGATCTGTTTTGCTGTGCCCTATCACTGCGTGTCTCGTCATTTGACGAAGTGTTTTTTTTTTAAATATGTATTCTTACAGCAATAATTGCGTCACTCAATGTTTTCGACTTAAAACAATCACATTTTTCTAAGGACGCCTTATACGCCTACCTAGAACCATTCCGTACTGATAATTTAGCGGTGTAATATTTCGCCCGTGTAATAAAATGTTTTCTAGACCCGTCGCTATATGCAGCTTTCATTTTAGCTAGTAAAACCCGCGCATGTGACTAAAAGCGCGTTACGAAGGTCGATCCACGCGCGTTGCCTTCGCTTCGACGCGCACCCCCGATGGCCTTCCATTGAGACGTCACAAGGAGAGCGCTACGGCCTTCTTCTCTAGGAGGTGTTGGGCTAGCTCGCCTAGGGAGTCTCGCCCTAGCTCACTCCCGATGATTCGAGGTCGAATAATCGAAATACAGAGTGCAGTAGATAGGGAGCTGACCTGCCAATTCACTCTGCCAACGACGACGCACTCTTTCGCCAGCGCTCGACTTTGCGTTACGCCGACTCCGACGCCCGTGACGCTCCTTAGTTATCTTCATCTACCCCATTCAGTTGTTCGCTTGCTTTGGGCACAAGTTAGCACAATAAACCTTTATTTTCAATTTACGCCAGTCGAGCCTTTTCCATCCGCAACATTTTTGGTGGAGGTGCGGTGAAGCGCATTCTGTGTCCGTGAAGGGTACCCCGTCAGAAGACACGTCGGCCACGGGAGGCGCTCATCCCCGAAAGACTACGTATCGCAGAAGATGCCGAAGCCCGAGCAAGCCGAAGTACCTAAGGTCTGTTCCCCAAAAGTCGACCCACTGACGGACAAGCCCAAGAAGAGCGAGACGATGACACCGCCGGCTTCGACCGCCCTCTCGGCCATGGTTTTGCCCGTCGCACCCCGGACGCGTATTTTCAAACCCTAAGCTCTCCAGGTTGGCGGAGCCAAAGGAAAAATAAAAAAAGAACAAAACAAAGGAGCCCCGGCGTCTAATGTTTCACGTGACTATGACATCAAAGGCTCTTCCGTTAAGAGGTTGTAACTCCTTTTATATTTTTTTATTATAAAATTCTGGAATCCTTTCTGGCGCGTGTTAAAATAACGTTCAAATTGGTTCAGAATACTTTTAATTAAGAATAAATGTTGCGATAGTACTACATACCGCCGAAATATGCGATGTTTTTATATGTAGATTACGCGGATTGCCCATTACAGACGACGCGGACGTGATTGCACCATTTATTGCGCAGCGCGAGAAGTTTTGTTCGAAAATCGCACACTTCCAAGGGTTTCTGGTCTCTTTATGTCATTGTTTTTACAGTCTCAGGCATCTCTGCGCAATGAAACACGCCTTACTCAGGAATTCCACTTGTCAGTTTGGTGTAGGCACTACTTCTTAAGCGCAAAGCTAGTGAAGCCGTTAAGCCTCGCAGGAGAAAATGTGACAGACTGTCGTTTGCAATTATAAAGTGTCTTGTTTGAAAAGCAGAATGCCAGCGAAACCAGTTCCACACATACACTTGTTTAGACTGGTGCTTGGTCGCGAGTAGCATACATCCGAGTAACTGCCTACAACAGCAGCCAACTTCGCTCAACTCGGAGACATGCCGGAAAGGTTCCGACAGGCGGGCGACTGCAACACTGAAGTTTATTGTCAGGAGTATCGTGGAGTCGCACAGGATCGTTTGCAAAGGCCCTAAGCGTGGTTATATATCAAATTCCCTGCTAAATACCCTCCTCTAGAACTCAGCTCTAACCAGGTGAAGCTGTGTTCTCTCGCAAATAATAATTGGGCATACGCCTGTTTGAATATATAAGATAGTCCCACTTTAGGGACAACAAAGCTGTCGCAGTTTCTGTAAAGTACCATAAAATGTGTAACTTAAAAATGTGTTTCCTTCTGGATTAATGACATTGACTCCAGACCTCTTGAAAAAATGCAACCTCGTCTGAATATTTAAACCTACCTAAACTTCGTTTTAACTTAAGTTCATACAGAACCGATGCTACAAGCGCGAGCTCCAGGCTTTCAGCGTCCCTGCCAAGCACGCGCGCTCGTACAGTGCAAGCACTGTTCAGGGCCACATGCTCGTGCTAGTACCATCGGCTGCGTCTGGACTTAAGCTGAAACGAAGTAAAGGCCCTCATAGGCATGAAGCCTTCTATCCAACACGAAGGGTGACCATTTCGTCAACATATCAAGTGACAAAGCAATCTGCTGGACCGTTGTAGAATTAAAGAAAGTATATTTACAAGCCAGTAAATACATGTATATATACAAATGTCAAAATAAATTGAGTCTTACTCAGTTTGTGTGGACTTGATTTTCCGGGTGCAGTAACTGCTCTCGTCAGCGTTCCAAAGCTCCGGCAAGGTAGCTGTTTACCTGCTTGGTCGCCGAATCCAGGTGCTCCAACAGAGGCACCTGGATTCATTCTCTTGCGAGCATCGACCGATCTTAAAACGGCCATGCGGAATTTGTAGCTAACGCTGGTATCTGCGCTGCATCGTGAGCCGGCCAGATAGGAACATATTTTGGGCGGGTCCCTTCGATTCAATGCCAAGAGTGGCACTTACTGTTTGCCGGTGAAATATTATTCCAACTTCGTTTCTTTAGCTCTACCGGGTCGACGCAGAGAGCTCCCTAAATACCTCGGGTAACTACAGAGTTTGTTCGGTTGTCGCTGAAACAGTCATGTGGTAGCTCGTTGGGGTCTGCTTGCACGGGAGGTATCAGACTCCGTTTTTCAAACCTCGCAAATAGCTCCTTGTTCACGGTTAGTTTACCATTCCTCTTCGTCACTGAATCTCCTTCACTGTAAATGTGTTGCAGTAACTGTTACATACCCCCATTGGAAAAAACGATTTGAAAACAGTTTGGATATAAACAGGCCCAACCCGAAATGAACGGGTTGTAGTGGAATTGTACCGGGCAAATTGAAAATCAAACTGTCGAAATTGGTCGAACTTGGAAAATAAACTGGCCAAGGTGGCAGCTGAGTTGGCTGAACTGTGAATTGTACAGTTCAAACTGGTAGTTAAAGGGACACTGACACCCCCCAAAATGTTTTTTTTTTTAATTTTTTGCCAGGCGCTTCATTATGGTGTCGGAGGACTACCCAATTAATATTTTGCAACAGAGTAGCGTATTTTTTTAATACAGCCAAAAGACGCAACTGCTCGAAACCGAAACCGAAACCCGCGGACGGAGGTCGGAGGAGTGGAGAGGAGAGAGTGGCGGAAGTCACGTGGCGGCACCCAACCATGCGCTTTTTTTCTTTTTTTTTTTCCTTTGCGTAGCAGACGACATGCGGCGTAGCGGGAATCGCGCGATTCTTTTGCAGTTATGTTTGTTACGCTCGCTGTTCTGTACTCCAAGATGAGTTGTTTTGTACATTGAGGAGTTGGCGATGGGTAGTGAGTGCCCGTGGTTAATTTCCATGATCGGCTCCGTACAGAATACACCCAAGATGTTGCGTGAAGAGCTGGCTCACATGTCCTGCGTCCGAAAAAAAAAGTGGCATTGTGCGACAGAGTTTCCGAAAGATCAACAGGATCGGGACCAATGGCAATGACTGGCTGCAATTCCTGTAGAACATTTACGGGCACCTCGAAAAGCGGATGCTACGTGATTTATATGCTTCTTGCATTTTGTGGAAAGTGATTACATTGAGTTCGCAGGTGTCAAAAAGGAAATCTCATCCCATTTAATTCAGCGACGTTTCGTCCACAACATTTGTTCGTTATTTTTGTTTGTTTCTTCAGTGATAATTGTAAAAAAACAAAAGACATGTAAACATCAAAAAAATGTTTAAAAAAGAAAAAAAAAAGAAATTGCCATTACAGGGGATCGAACGCGGTCCTGCAGCGTGTGAAGCGGACGTCGTTCCCGCTGAGCTACTGGGGGGTGTCGTTACTGGGGGATCTCTTCCCTTAGTAATAATTCAGCCGGTAAAAGTTGGAAAGTTTGCTGCCGATTTACCTCCAGCAAGAGAACTCCCGGATCGAAGTCGGGAAGCACCACGCATTGGCGACATTCGCACCTAGTAAAGAAATCGTACGCGTGCATATTCAACTCGAAGTAGACACGTCGTGCTTGAAGTTTGCGCGAGCGATGTCTTCAGCCACGAGAAGGGAGCGACGGCTCGGCGACGTCTTCGTGCAAATCAGCTTGGTGGTCGGGCGTGTCGTACGGGATGAATACCAATTCTTTTGATCAGTCCCAAATTTCTCTTTTAAAGGCAGACAGAATTCGCCGGTACCGCGAACGACAGTTCTGAAGTAGAGGTCCCACGCCCGTCGTCCGCTGCCATCGCCGTCCCCGCGAGTCGCACGATCGCGAAACGACGCACGCACAGAATGCTTCCGGTTCGCTGTGGAACTTTTTTTTTCAATCAACGTATTTGCAGCTTTTTAGAAGCCACAAAAAATGGATTTCATATTTTTTTCTATTTTTAATATTGAGTGTGTGCCTTCAGTGACCCACGACTTTCATTAAATTTGGTGGTCGCATCGATACCTTAGAAAACGGCCCGTGATCACGGAAAAGAGAGTGAGCGAGACTCGAACCGGCCAGTTCTTGATCGGCGGTTTTCGGGCGGAAAGAAACCGAATTTCGAGTCGCAAATTGTGTTCTGGGTAGTTGGGCTCTTTTATGTCATGTACAGCTAAAAACCTCGGCGAGCATAAACACCCTGTCAGTGTCCCTTTAACCAGGCAAAACTGGTAGCTTCAACTGGCGACACTGGTGTCATAATGTTCAAGCTGTCTGCCAAACAGTTTGGACTGGCAGTCGAACTGTTCTAACTGGCAGTCAAATATTTACAACTGGCAATGAAACTGGTCTCCCGGTATCTATACAAGTCATACCAGCGGAACTGGAGAAAGTGCGCGTTGAACTGGTCAAGCTGATATTATGCCCAGTTTAAAATATTTAACCATTGGAATCGATCCGATTGGACTTTTTTATTTGGATCGAGTTGGTTTCACTCTTTCTAATTTAACTCCCAAGCGAGAAAACCACGTTAATCACATTTTTTCTACAGGAACGAATTGCGATTTTACACTCCAAACGGCTCACAATAAAAAAAACAACCATTTGACAACACAAGTTCTTGCCAATTCTATAGGCCAAGATGTGCTTCTGGAATGAATCATGCCACAGCTAGCAGAGAAAATGTCTGGCTTTTAGAGTACATTTCTTCTATGCAGATGACGCATAACAGATTAGTAGTGCAAATAAAAGCATTGAATGTACAGTTGTACCCAGCTTGCAACGATAGTTGGTGACAGGTCAAGTATTCAGTGATGCAATCGCCTCATAGGAGTTCATATCCTTCTCCCAGCCAATCGTTCCAACTTGAACTTTATAACTTTCCCGCTTTTTACCGCGCCCTTTATCCACCCTGGCTTGCACCGAGAAGCCGCTTCCAGCGCAAGTTCCCGAGGCGGGGAGCCTCCCACGTGATGCTGTCAAAGCGCGGGAAAAAGTACTGAGATATTGAGGTGGCCTAGTGTGATATGCATGATATAAAAATTAAATAGCGCAAAGGTTAGACAAAGGACAAAGGACAGAACATGTAGACAAGACAAGCGCTAAGTCACAACTGGCGTCAAACAAGATGGTACTTGTTTGCGACTTCTGGTTATCCAAGTATCATCTTGTTTGAGGCAGTTGAAAGAATGATCAGCTCTCGAAAGGGAAAAGAAAAAAACTGAACCCCGAAGACAGCGCCCTGCAGTGATACCTACATTCACCAGATGTCACATAACATGAAAGAGGTGGCGTCTAGACATAACATCCCTGTTATATCTTCAGCACCCAACAAGCTCAAGAAGCTGCGTCAAAAGATAAATACTCCTCAAGATTGACAAGTTCAGTGCACCATCAAACACAAGCAAAAGTATGTACCTTGCCAAAGCCAGGTAATTTATGAAATACCATTCACTCGTGGCAAGATATATGTCGGTCAGACAGGCCGCTGCGTCAACCCCAGGTTGCGGGAACACGCTCCCTCACTCAAATCAACTCCAGCGGGGCATCTCGCAGTACATGTTGGAGACTGTAAAAGCCAACCGATCCTCACGAAAACCAAAATCCTAAAACGGTTCCAAGATAAACCTTCACGAGAAATATACGAGGCCTTAACTATCAAGGAAAAGGAAGACGCTTGTGAATGCACCATCGGTGGCATTAACTGAAGAAGATTTATTTCACCTTCGGTTGCCAACTTCAGGTTGATTCAGCGAGAATTTCCAGTCTTTTCAACTTCTTTCTTTAAGCTAGTCTTTTTCTTAATTTCAATATATTCCCCGGAATTAATTTAGTTACGCTGTTTCCTTTCTTTTCTTTTCTTTTCTTTCCTTTTTGTTTATACCTTTCAATTTCCTCCTTTTAATATAAATCTTCTTTCTTCCTTTTTTCAGTGTATTTATATGCTGCTTCCTTCTCTTCTTTTATATTAAAACGCCAGTTGTGAGTTAGCGCTTGTCCTGTCTACATGTTCTGTCCTTCGTCCCTTGTCTAGCCTTTGCACGCGGGAAAAAGCCCGCACCCGCAGATGACTCATGCGCCTGGAATGCGCAGTGCCCCGGGACCGAAGATGATGCAGTGTCCCCGCGCGCAGCGCGGATGCCTTGAAAGGAGAGAGCTGCTCACGTGCCAGGACAGGGAGCGCGCGGGCCAATCCGCGCGGCCCTCGCGCCCGCTCGAAGCGCCAGTTTTGAGTCGGCGTCGGCGGCAATTCCAGAAACGGAAAAAAAAAAAAAAAAACTAAAACGGATTTGGTGCGAGGTTACAAATTGTCTTTACGCTTTGTTTGTATAAGCTAGCTTGCCGGAGCCTTGAGTGCTGCCTCTGCCGATGGTTCCTGTGGCTGATGACGTCCTCCGCCTGAGTTCCACTCGCTCGCGGGCTAAATGGCTTCATCCCCGAACGGCGCGTCCTCATTGCAGCGCGGGCAATGGCTGTCTCTGTCTCCGCGCCAGCCAGCCAGGTAAGCAGGCTCGACCATTTGGATTCATTTTCATAATCAGGTGCATGTGAAACTGAACCTTTCTGCAACCCGATTTGGAAGAGCTATGCTAGTAATACAACAGCCAGTGTACATGCAGCTTCAGAGATATTCTACCACAGTGGTTGCGAGTTGCCTAGCGGACGACAGACTGGGGAGGCAGGAACACAGACTGGGGAGGCAGACTGGGTAACAACAGCAGGATATTTTCATTCCTACGCGTTGCTTTGCGTAAAGGCTGAACCGCATGTAAGCGATTAAGCGAGCGACGAGAGTCAGCGACGAGCGGCGGAGTGTTCCCACGGTCGTTCGTCGCGTCGCTTGGTTTTCGGAATTCTTGAAATCGTCGCTCAGCACCTTGGTCGCTTGCTCCCGTCGCTTTCATGTTGTTTGCCGCATCGCGCGAGTGACCGAACGGCAGCGAAGCGGATCGTCGTCGCTTGTCTCGTCGCTCGCCAAATCGCTTACATGCGGTTTTTACTTAATTGCCGCGAGACTGGCACCACATGTACGATCGGCACACGATTCATATTCCCCCTCAGACTGTTTATAATAGTGCATATTTGTTTTTATTCGCGGAATTAGTTACATACATTTTTACAAGTTACGGGTGCAAATAGATCTGCCATGGTTCTAATTACTGATGTTTATTATTATTTCAGATGCCTTGGGGTATTATGTCAGCCACCACTGGAACCCCGACACTCCAGATGTGGAGAATCTCGCCAACCGGCAGGGACACATGAATAGTATCATGACAATGTTTTTCCATTGTAAATATGTTTTTATGTTTAGTTTTGCGGTCTGCAGTTTAACCAGTGGCAATAGTCCTGTTTGAACTGGTCCAGTTTGCAAAATTGTTCAATAGGGACGTCATATGCAATAAGTACACAGTGTCTCAGTCACGTCAATTTGTAGCCCTAAAATAGTTATGTTGAGTGTGTGTTAAGACAGCGAGACATTAGTCAGCCTCAGTGGACGTCTGGTGTCTCAGCTGTAGTTGAGAAATGTACCAGTGCAGTACCACTGGTGGCCTGGGATCGTTAACGTCCATTAACAACCCAACAAACACGCTTTATTTTTTACCTGCAGAAGCCACCAAACACCCCATCTTTAATTGACATTAATTAACTGGAGACATCAACCTGTATCTCTTTCAGTAAAGATAAAACATGCAAACTTTTCTATATACCAATGCTTTCCTCCTACCGTATCGCAGCTCGGAGGACATACAGCGAATGCTTGCTCAAGAGCCCTTCAATACGCCACTGGTTGCCCAAAGTCACGCCGCCACAGAGCAGTTTTAGCTTGCGTTACTAAACTGACTAACTGACTGCAAGCTCATTTCCATAAACAAATATCAACATGTCTTCGAATTTGAAATATCCGAAACAATCTCTCATTTTTTCTTCTCACAAAAGCTACCATGTTCATTCTTTTCGTATTTAACCCTAACTGCTGCGGTGCTGCAATATAGATTTTTCGTTCGGGTATTTTGCCGTTGCAGCATCCCGCATAGCGTTCGAGATCCCATAATTCTGGCCAAAAGGTATGTTCTACCAATTTTGCAGCAGTACTCTGTCAGCTCAGACAGGATATCTATGCTTTTTTAGATTTTACTCGAACAGGGTACACTCTAAGAAAAAGTGGGTGTAGACGCTACACCTTTTGTCACATATACGACACCCCAAAACTTCTGTTGGATGTACAGTGCACTGACGTTGTACCGACGCTACCAAATTTCACGAGCGGCTTGGTAGCCGAGTTGTACAACTCATTAAAATAGTTAATGTAAGTGTGACTTACTACGAAAAAGTTATCGGGGTTTTCTAGGCTCAAAAGCAAAACCTGTGTGTTTTTTTCCTGTAGATTTTGATACGTACTTTAGCTGTTTAATATGTTATATATCGCAACGTCATCAACCCTCTCGCCAAAGTTGGGGCAGTCAGTTCGATGTCAGCGCGCTGTACGTCCAACTGAAGTTTTGGGGTGTCGTATATGTGACAAGGGGTGTAACCTTTACACCCCCTTTTTTAGAGTGTATTAGCGAACATTAACAATTTACCTGTTGAATTGGTGACCTAAATGAGAATGCTCCACCGTACTACAATCGTTTTGAATAGAGCCTTTCAACTCTAAGATACAAAAAGAAAAAAACTTGCGCTTGCTTGCTTCTGGTGTTGCACCTATGTTGCCATCCTCGCATGAAGCCTCAATCTTTACGCTGTATCTACCTTTCATCTCGTATCTCCATCGGTTTCACTGGTCAAACGACATTCATAAAAAACGGCTGAAAAGTGTGGTCGCCTATTTCATCTCGCTGCTTCTGTGACTCGCAGTGATTTAAAGGGACAATAAAGGCAATTTCTGATATTTTTTTGGCGATTGAACTGGGTTAAAGGCACGTCCCAGGCAACGTTGCCCAAATTTCAGCCGAAACCGGCGCTTGTGTGCCGCGCAAATCAATTAAACAGTCGCGGTAATAATAGTACCGGGATCGATTGCGGCGACGCCCCGAGATTTGTGGGAGAAGCCAGGAGAAGCGGAGTTTCTCGGGACGTTGCTATTTCCAGAAGTGCGACGTCACGAGAGACGCGTCAGCGCTTGGTCGAAACGGAGAGAAGTGCCCTCGGTCACGTTTTGGTTCGCGATTTTTATGAATACCATTCTAATTTCCGCTTGAATAACCATGAAAAGTATAAATCGAACCGGATATGATTACTAGGCCATACAAAAAAACAGCACAATTGTTTTTCTCTTTGCTACGCTGGACGCGAAATGGGCAACGAGCAACTATGGGCAAAAAAAAAGGGAAAAAAAGAACACAGCGCAGGACACGCTGGAGTCGTTTGGTTTTGGTTTCAGATGTCGGTGTCGTGTTTACTTTGGGAACAGGGTACTCGAAGGATTCTGCAAAGTGGTAGTCATGCCAAATTTGTGAGCTGTAGATGGCTGTTCAAACGGTCGACTGAAGACCAGTATTTGTTCGGGCGACGCTAGTTTTCACGTGTGGGTTGCTGTTCGTGTTCTTTGACGACGAAAAGAGAAGACGTCTGACTTTGGTAAAAACCTAATTTGGTGCTGTTTATTTTCTCCTTCTTGGGGAGCGTCCCCCGCGGAGGAACCGGTTCCCGGAAGGGCCGGGTCGCTGCCGCTTTCCCCTCGGCATCTTCCCTGCGTCCCTGTCCTTAGGCAATGCGCCGCTCTCGTCTCGCCCGCGAGAATGTTGCTCACTGCTTAGCTGCTCGGAGCCCACGGGCCGCTCGTTGCCGGCTGGGCAGTCTCCGTCGGGTGATGGCGGAGGCCACTACACACGTTCTCCCGTTCCGTTGGTGTTAGGTCACCGAACAGAAGCCCGAACTCGCTTCCGAGAGCGGCATTGTCATCCATGTTGACAAATCCGACGAAACGACCGCGCCACCGCGGTGCTATAACCCATCGTGGTAACCCGATTCTCGATCTCTCAAATACTACCGATACCGACTATACACATTTGACGTCACTCTTTATATCACCTCTGTTTTTGGAGGCCCAAAAATGAGAATGGAGATAGTTCAGTTTCGGTTTCTTCAGTTCTTTCGTAGGCACAGAAATACGCGCCACAAATGTCTACAAAAAATTGGGCAGCGTGCTAGGTTCCCACGAAGCCTAAAAACACCATTTAAAAACAATTAAATAAACTTGTCTTCGTTGTCCCTTTAACAGTGTGTGTTAAAGGGGCGGTGAAGCGATTTTGGGACTTCACCAATTAAGTGCTGGAATTCATCTGCGTCACCTATAAAATAAAAGTCAGAAATCCCCGTTTTTCTCCGCGCGCTAGTTTATATTAAACGAAAGAAAAAACCGAAGGTCAAAGTGCCCCTCAACTTTCACGCCGTCTTTCGAGTGACGTCTCTGGGAGACCACCTGCATGGTTTCCGGTTGGAATCTCTGTTCAGAGACCCTAGGAGCTCCCTCCGCAATTGCTCACTTTAAGGGAATTAGCACCGCCGAAAGTTGCGGCAAGCGATCGACACAAAAGACAGTTCGTCACGGGGCTGCCGGCGGGTGTAGCAGCGGAGGAGGATAGGCTTCATTCACTTCCGGGTGTACCCCAGTGGCGTGCCACCGTAGTTCTCGTAACCGCTACACGCAGCTGCAGATCGGCAAATATGTTGTTTTCTTCACGATTGCGCAGCGGAACAGCAGTTTTTCGGGGGGAGGGGGGGGGGGGGGGGAGGTGACGTGTTTTTTCTCACTTGTGCCTAGATAAACAATAAAAGAAATACAAACTACAAATGCTTTTCACATGGGAATCCTTGCACTACCCCCTTTAGGTGCTCATAATGAATACTGCTATTTCTCTTGTGACCCTTCCAGTTCACAGCAGATGAGATGTTAGATATTCAACCTGGATTAGCTTGGTTGCTACTCTTAAGTTGAGGCTTGAGCGAGTTGGTACATACTTCGGAATTAAAAACAGCGCGAAAAGACGGGGACTAGACGAAGAAGTAATACGGACACAGCGCTGCGTCCGTGTTACTTCTTCGTCTAGTCCCCGTCTTTTCGCGCGGTTTTTAATTCCGGTGCTAGTCTTACTTCAGTGAATTGTTCGTCGGGCCCTCTGGTTAACGACAGTTGCTGGGTTCTCGCCTGGACGAATCTGCGTGGCAAATCGCCCTTTGTCGCTTTTATTTGCGCTTCGATTGGCCTGATGAGGTTCAGCACAGTGATTCAAGTGAGTTTCTTCCACCTGCAAAGTATAACACCAGTCGTCTCGCCGGTGAGCTTGCTATGCTCTAGATTTCTTTTTTTTACAAAGTATAGGTACTTCTACCGCTGTTTCGGAAAAACGAAATAGCTTTCCTGTGCAAGTTTTCTTAGTTGTCTTTCAGAATTGGCATGATCACCTTCGGATAGCCTTTTGCCTCTGTCGACCGTGGATATTATATGGCCTTCTGCTTTTCCTTCTTTACATCGTCTGTACTTTCAACGATTGGTGTGCAGTTGCCCGTTAGGACGCACGCCTGGTTTAGTGGATCGTCTGTGAATTGCCGAACGTCCCATCGTGCCAAATACAGCGTCGAGAGTCTGACTTTCTTTTCCGATAACCACATCTGCTCTACTCTAGGTGCTTTCTGCCCAGTCATGTAGCGTAGATAGTAGCTTGGTGGCATTCTCATACTCCACGCTTGGTTTAGGGAGCTTGCCCTTTACTGAACATAATAAAGTACTGCAAACGACTAAATTTTCGCGTGGACATAATTTTCGCGAAATTCGCGAATCGCCTACAATTCGCGAAAAATACATCCCGCGAGCAATTCGTGCAGTATGTGAACGCTATGGACGCTACACTCGATTCGCGAAAATTAAAACCCGCGAATAATTTCAAATTTTCAGCTTTGGCCCAATTCGCGAAAATTTGAGCCCGCGAAAATTAAGTCGTTTACTGTATATTTTGTTGAAAACGTTTTACTTCACCATACATATCTCTTTACAAAAAGCGTCAAAAATAAACCACAGATGTAATAACACATATTTTAAAACAATGGGCCGTGCAATTATTAATATGATGGTTCAGAAGTAAGCCCAAGTAGTGGGGAATAACAGGGAAAGTCTTCATAGCTCTAGATAAATTTGACAATTCATAAATGTTATTTAACAACATAAGAAAATCAAAAATAATTTCTTTATTAATTTGCACATGCTTATTGGTTTTGAACGAAACTTGGCCAGCAGCATGCAGATACAACAACAAAAAAAGCTTGGAAAGTTTCAAGTTACATGTGTGAAGTGAAGCTGAGATAATGTCGAAACAAGTAGTGTCATATACAGACCTACAACCCCCCCCCCCCCCCCTCCCCTAAGAAAATGGTTAGCTTAGTATGAAAGGAAGTAATACATCGCTTCCCATACAAAAATGGTCTATGGACGTTTATCGAAAATCCTATGGTGAGCTATCACCTTCTATAGCCCTCTATGGTCAGCCATAAGAAACCATAAAACACGCTATAGACACCTATAGAAATATCTATGTCTTCAAAGCTATAGAATCTTGACCATTCTGATTTCTATAGCTGGCTAAAGAATAATTTATGGCTATGCAGCTATAGACTCGCGACTATTCAATATCCTTTAGCGAGCTATAGAAATATGTATGTCCTTAATGCTATAGATTCGCGACTATTGAATGTGCTTTAGCCGGCTATAGAGCGGTGTATATCCTTAAATCTATAGACTCTCGACCATTGAATTTTCTTTAGCCGATTCTATAGTGTTTTATGTCACCAAAGCTATAGGCCTCCGACCTTTCAATGTGCTTTAGCCGGCTATAGAGCGGTGTATGTCCCTAAATCTATAGACTCGCGACCATTCCATTTTCTTTAGCCGCCTCTATAGTGTTTTATGTCACCAAAGCTATAGGCCTCCGACCTTTCAATGTGCTTTAGCCGCCTATAGAGTGGTGTATGTCCCTAAACCTATAGAATCGCGACCATTGAATTTTCTTTAGCCGACTCAATAGTGGTCTATGTCACCAAAGCCATAGCCTCCAACCTTTCAATGTGCTTTAGCCGGCTATAGAGGGATGTATGTCTCTCGAGCTATAGACTCGTGACCATCAAATTTTTGTTACCCGGCTCAATGGTGTTTGATATTGCTTAGGCTATAGGCCCGCGACCTTTTCTCTTTTACTGCAGATGTAGGAAAGTGGAAGACAGTCATTCATGCACTCGATCGGGGCGAGAATTTCTTAAGCCAGGTTAACGGGCCGTACGTCGCCGCGGCTATACGCCCGCGATCACAATAGCGTCCTTAGCTGCCTATAGGACTATTGTAGTTTTGCCGGCTGCTTTACCTGCGCATTGCCTTATTTCGGCGTCGACGTCATGTCAATCTTCCGTTTTTTTACTCTAATTATTTGTCTTTTCCAGTGTATTTTGTAAGTATATGTATTTAGTAGCGCGCCTTCTACTTTCTCCGTGTCCCTGCCATGTTTGTATTTCTTTCTGCTTCCTGTATTAAATATTTTTAATGTTTTTGTGTATATTTCGTCGTTCTCGACGCGGCGTCAACGAACATAAACCCGCTGCTTACGCCACTACAGAGGTGAGCTCTACTCTTGTCACGACGGTCTATCGCGCTATAAAGTCGTCCACTGGTCTCGAATAAAGTCTCGAGAGGGCTGTTTCGAATGCCGGTGCACATGTCATCAGTGTAGGTAGAGCAACGACGGTGTAATCGCGACGCGACAGCCGACTGCGCCTCGATCTGGCCAGCCACGCTCGCTCTGTGGAAATGTAAGCTTGGGACTCTCGAGCAGTGTTAGCTTACTGAAGATGCAAGACGCTACTTTGTCGTCGCGAATCCTTTGCCCTTCAAATGGCTGCGAAGCCGTTCCAGCTCCCGGCGTACACTACGCAGCGTCATGATCATCCCAACAACCGTTCGCACAGCATCGGAACCTTCCGTCTGCGAGCGCCGGCGGTTTGTCGTCGCGGGGATCATGTTCGCGGGAGTTCATGTTCGCGGGGGTGCATAAAATGCTCCAATTCAAGTCGCGACGATAAATCGTCGGCGCTCGCAGATTGCCATTAGGCTCCAGAAAGATTGCGATGCTGCGCGGGCGGTCGCTGACAGGCGCTGCTGCATAGGGTACGCCGAGCACTGGAACGTTTTCGCCGGCGTTCGCAGGGCAAAGATTCTCAACGACAAAGCAGCGTCCTGCATCATCAGCAAGCTAACGCTGCTCGAGAGTCCGACGTTCACATTTTATCAGAGCGAACGCGGGCAGCCAGATCGAGGCGCAGTCGTCTCTCGCTTCGGGATTGCTGCGTCGTTGCTCTGACTAAACAATTGACACAGTTCTCTCGAGACTTCATGAGCGCTAAATAGACGCGCCTATAGCGCGATAGAGTGTCGTGAAAACAGAAGAGCTCACCCCGACAGGGGCGTAAGCAGCGGTGCAATGTCCGTCGACGCCCGTGTCGAGAACGGCGAAATATACAAAAAACAAACAAACAAAAAAAAACACACAAGTTAACAGCCGAAAACAAAAATTAATATCGCTAGGCACGCGCTACCTTAGGTGCGTCCTATTATCTCTCTGTTCTGCGAATTCCACAAATCAGCAAGCGCTGTGGCTAATTTTTCTTCTTTTTCTTTAAATTATGAGACATTCAAGTCGTTGGAGCTTCTTGGAGCACACAGCCCCACCATGTGTCATCGTGGTGTGCAGAGATTGTAATTGATGACAGTGCTATAGACTGAACTCAAAGAACGCATTACGGCAAATTTTTTTTTTAACCATGCAATCAGAAATGCCACAACAATGCAAAGATTCCCAAAATTGAAGTTCAAAAATGCAAACAGGACAGAGAAGGAAAAAAAATATATATATATTTATTTATTTACTTGTGGACATCCTGCGCAAAAAAAAAAAAAAAGCATTCGCCATTAATGACGTAAAATATGGTTTCTTCAAACCTGCCCCGTTTTGGGTTACTTCTGGGAAGAGCAGCTTTGGAAGTCCAAAAGCTGGCCTTCATGGAGCTGTCCTGTTCAGTCGGTAGTGACAGCAGAGTAGACGCTATGCGTGGTTGAGGCCAATCGAGTCTCCGGTTAGGGTCACATGACAACAGTCTTGAAGCTGGTGATAACGCTGATCACGCACCTGCCTTAAGCCCAAGGCCACACATAGCATCCACTGCACTATCAACCTTGGGTCGAACTGTCAACAGGATATAAGTGACACATTCTCTCGTTGTGTTCATTGTTGGTATGCCCCTGAAGATTAGTCTTTGTGGTCGCACCCCCATTCTGGCCTTGAAAGAG
>JABSTQ010002341.1:0-26932 GCA_013358835.2 Ixodes persulcatus | reverse complement strand
ACTATTCGTGTAAATAAAAGAAATACATGCTGTAAAGGACACTGAGCAGCTGTTTGTTTTTGCGAAATGTTTACTGAAACACATTCGGCGAGGGTTGAACTATCATGAAAATATTTTTTTGGCTGAAAATTTACTTTTTTCTGCTGAAAGCCGTCGGTCAAGGAACGGTTGTTCAGTCCGCTCACACTCCCTTTTTCCTTGTCCACGTGCGATGACGACAGAGTGGCCAAACTATCTTTCAAGTTGTAGGTCATTTGTGATACATATTAATAATTAGAAGTAACACGATTAATGAAACGTAACTTTTATGACGATAAAAGGACACGTTGATTTAAAGAAATTTAAACGCGCAGTCGCGGTGAAGGCTCCCCGACTCCAGTTCAATATGACGTCATATCATCATATGACGTCACATTTTTCCTGGTTTCGGTTTCACTCTGTTTGTCTTCTTCAGCAAGTACGGACTATTCGACAGAAACGTTGGGGGTAAGGCCACCAAGCAAGCTACGTTGCAAAGTACCGACAGCTCGGCCATCTTTTTACCTAGCGTTATTGTTGCCAGTTGACTTTTTGAAGTTTCATCTAAAATCGTAGAAAATGCTTTTCCATTTTTCCAGAATTGTTAAAATTGTCTGCTACAGAGCAAAACCGATACCACCCGTGCTTCCCGACGGTACCTCAAGCTCAGGACTCACAATTTGGAATGGAAACTATCGCCAACTGCGCCCACTTGACACAAATAACGACACTGGAAACAATTAGAATTCGATTGTTGATAGACGTAGCTGATATAGTGCCTCCAGTTAAGGGGTGAGTAAGTGTTCCCGCCAAGAATAATTTATTTTGGGGGGTCAGTGTCCCTTTCAGCTACAAAGTACTTTTACTTGAAAGCCCTACTAAAAAAACAGGAACCAACGTTGCACCGATTAATTGGTTGCCTTGAACTCGAAAGGCGCCATTTTAAGTGATTCTCTGTCTGTTGGTCACAGAATTACTTCGGTAACGCTAACGGGCTCTGTTTTGCGTGCTTCAGAAGTAAACACTTTCGAGGCACAAATGTACACCCGCGGACGGTATGAACTGAAACACCCGATCTAGCTTTTTATGCGACTGCGATCCTCGCAAGCTTTATCAGCTATCAATTTTCAAATAGTCCGAAGTATAGAATCTCAGCTTCGGATTCCATTCCCAGTTTGAACCACATATCTCTCAAACACTGGTAGGTACGCCAAATAAGCACGAAAGCCGGTTTCGACTCATATTGTCCGCAATTGTACTTGTCTTACACAAGAGGGCAGATACCAACTGGATTGGGGTACAGCTGCGGCTGGCCACAGCAGCGGTGCATCTTTTCTTGGGAAATAGATTAAGTCGAATTAGCAAGCGCTCTTGATGCAGGACAGCGCCGCTGGTTGTAGCACTTCTTGCTTGATTACAGTGCAACCTGCAAAGTCCTAATTTAACCTGGAGTTCAACCAGGTTACGCACAGAAGTATTTGGAAGCCCGTTGGGCCCGTACCCCTGGCGTTTGGTCTCTTCGGCTAGCTGGAGCTCGCATGGATTGCACTCTCAAGTGACCACAAGACACATCACTGTTCGACGTGCGGCAGCACTCGAAGCATCCAACCCGTCACGCTGCCCGATCGAGTACGGGTCCTTTCCCTCTCACCAACACGAATAAGGCACAGGCTTCCAGCTGTTAGTCCGTGTGATCAGTATCGGCGTGGTTTCGCGGCCGGAGCGATGACCCCCACGACCCTCGGACAGAAGAAGCCCTGGGTGTTGATCTCCTTCCAGAGGGCCTGCATGTCCGACGGACCCAGCTCGTGCGAAGTGATCCTGCCCTCCCGACCGAAGGCACAGCTGGCCCTGGCGGGGCTCACTCGAGGGATCAGGGAGATCCCGGGGTGCCCCAGTGTCCGTAGCCCGGCCTTGAGCCTGCAGAAGCCCGTCACGTAGGCGTCCTCGATGAAGAACACAGGCGTCGCCAGGGTCGCCTCATAGAGTCTTCGAGCGGCGCTCAGGGTGAAGGCGTACGCGAAGCCGCCGCAGTAGTGCGGGAACAGCTCGCCAGGGAGCACGTCGCGGCTTACGCAGTACTTGAGATGACGCAGAGGCAGGGGGCCTTCGTCCCGGCGTAGGATACGTCGGACAGGATTGGAGCGGCACAAGATGGCGTCCCCCAGGGGCGACGCTTCTTCCAGGGCGGCCAAGAGGTTAGGCACGTGCACCAAGATGTCGTCGTCCGTCTTTAGCGCAAAGTCGGCTCCGGGGCACCGGGTCACCACCCACTTGAGACCCATCACTGATTTGAGCGCCAGGTGCTCGAAGGACTCCGGAAAGTCCTCCTGGACCAAGTCGCCGTAGGCGTAGCTCTCCGCCAGCAGCGACTGAGCCGACGTCTGGTTTCCGGGGTTGGCTAGGAGGAACACGATGCGAAAGCTCAGGGCTTCCTGGAGGATACGCTGGCCCCAGGTGTCCCGGATGGCCTGCCTCCGCTCGGCCCCGGTCCTGGAGTCGGAAGCCACGAGGACGACGAGTTTGGGAGGCGCCGCGGGGTCGCACAGCTCGGCGTTGTCCAGGAGGTAGGAAAAGTTGTGGGGGTTGTAGGCCGAGCCCCTGTGCACGGTCACGTTGTCCTGGAGCACGACCCATCGCGGAGGGCCCGTCCACAAGTTGTTGTCGTCTCGGGGCTTGAGTGGCGCCTGTCCGCCGAGAAGCAGGAGCAGCAGGCCCGCGGAGAGCGAGGCGAGCACGCTGGCCAACGCTTTGGCGCACGCCCTGCCGCCCGCTCGGGGACCGCGGCGGCGGCTCTGCGGCATCGAGGCCGGGCACGTCCTCTGCAAGGGGTAATTGAAGCACGGTTGGAAACGCATGGTAACTACCCTTTGAGTACACTAGTGTGGCTAGAGGTACAACAAGTGACCAGCCTTGGACAGGTCACCAGGAATGTCAATCGTCGTGACTTCGAGAATATCTGGAGACTCCTGACAACTAGTTAACGTCTACGTGACTTTAAGAATATCCAGAGGTTCCTCACATGCGGTCATTGTTTACATGACTTTGAAAATAACTAGACAAGACTCAAATGTCGTTAACGCTTACGTGACTACCTTGATCTCTAGCGTGCCTACATATTCATAATAACCGTTTCCTATATGTGCCGATTCTAGCTTTTCATAGCTTTTCCTAGATCGAGAACCGCTTCACTTCATTAGCATTATCTGGATTGTTTAGCTCCACCAGAAAATTTGCACTAGGAATAAAATTTATCCTCTATAAATGGCTCAATATATTGCTCTTATTTGTCGTGCTCGAATAATGCTGTGTTCGAATAAAAAAAAAAAAGGCTCGAGGTACACCAAAGCACTTCTTATGAGTTGTAAATGCGAAAGCATGTACATCATATATATACCTCCTCTCCGCGTGTTGGCGCGCTGACGGACACCCAGCGCCATGGGGTGGCCGGTTGATGAAACTGACGCTGCGCGTCACAACGACCGGCCACCCTGTGGCGCTGTGTGTCCGGAGAATGGGGGCCTCGTCGACGCGCGCCAGCCAATGGGACCAAAGTGTAAAAGGTGCCGTTGGCTAGCCTTGCGCGTGGTTTCATAGCTGGGAGCTGGCTTGACTTGGAGAAAGGATTTAAGGTGCGGTTTGGCGTGGTTTCAAAGCTGATGATGTCGGCTCGCTCCATGAGACAGTTAATGCTTTCGCATTAAAATAATAAAAGTGCTCGGGTAATCTCGAAAGGAATAATTTGCCATTATATTTCATTTATTTAGACTCAATTACATTCTTTCCGATGCATTACATTAGCAATGATTTTGAAAATGAATATAGAAACACATGACAAAAAAGTGAAAGCCGTTTACAACTCCCTGTAACGCCAAATTGGAGCGCAGCTCTTGAGGAGGAGGAGGGAAAGGTACTCAGGGGAGGGTATACCCCTCCTCCTCCTCCTCCCCTCATTCTTCAATCTACTCCGGGGGGGGGGGTCACGTGACCTTGGGGGGTCATGTGACCTGGGGGGGGGTCACGTGACCTGGGGGGGGTCGCGTGACCCCCCTTCCCCCTCCCCCCCGAGGTCACGTGACCCCGGGGGGAGGGGCTCGCGCGGTGCATTATGGGACATTTCCCATAATGCACTGCGTGGTTACGCCGACGGCGACGGCGACGCCGCTCAAGCCGGAAACGGGCGCCTAAGAGCTGCGCTCTAATAACTGGTACAATATTAACATTCACTTTGACCGGTTACAACATGGTATAGTACAGCTTTGCCACATACGGAAACGGTCTGAATTCTAGATTCCGCTTAAAGGGGCCCTGCAAGGACTTTTTTACCGGTCTTTAATTTGCACCGAACCTGAGCGCACTGAACGTAGTAACTTAATGAAACTTTTTTTTTTCTTGATTTTCGCTTTATTTTAAAAGTTGTAGGCAAATTAAAATTACAAAAAACAAGCAAAAAATAACCTCCTTCATGACGTCCTTGGTTGCTTCAGTGGGCGTGAACAAGAGGAGGAGTAGTGAGCTCAGCGAGCGCTCACGGCTGCCGCACTTCGTGTCGACGGCTCGAGAGGGCGCCACTAAAGCGTGTTCTGGATAGGCTGTGTGAAGCGGGCAGCCAGGGCGGCTCGCATTGCATTTGCTGCGCGATTAAACACTAATTCGGCATGACACTTCACGGAATAAAGATCAGTTCAGAACGGGAGCCACTTCGCGCTGTCATACCGCCAAATGGCCAACCGCAAGCCAAAGCTGCTCACCGAAGGCCTTGGGAACGCTCGGAACCGGTCGGATCCTCCAGTCCGTACGACCGCAGAGCCGCCGCGCACATCCGGGACCTTTCTACGCTCGCCGCTCGTTGGCGCCTGATTCCACTACACCTTATAGTATGCGCCGCCTTTTCCACCGCGTGGTGGCGGGTATGTCGACGGGTCATTTCTTGTTTTCGTACTTTCTAAACTGCATTTGTTTCTTTTCTAATCTAAAATAGTGAACAAAAACTACTTTTATACATAATTGAAACGGTTCGCGCCACTTATATTTTGTATTTCGACAAAAAAAAAAAAATAAGAAGCTTTTAGCGGCTCTGATCAGTAGTAAACCCAGGACCTAAGACGTCACATATCGCGCGCTTTCGGCACCGCGGGTCGCCCCCATATATGTGGAAAAGGCTTCCGCGTCGTCCGGTTAAAATATGACGCACTGATATTTAGTTACTCTCTCCGTGCCCGCTGGCTTGCCCGAACCCTGAGGGACGTGGAAACCGCTAAAACGCTAGACGCTTAAATATGATTGCAGGGCCCCTCTAAGTCCACATTACCAAAAGAAAAAAAAAAAAAAAAAAGAAACAAAGAAAAAGAATAATTCATTCAAACATGGCACGCACACACTTGAATACACCAAAGCACCTCCAACTTCAAGGGACAGGGAAGTGTCTGATAGTCGAAAGGAAAGAACTGGAACAAATGTGATCCTGGCGACACGACACGAAGTTCGGTGCGGATACTTTAAAAGGGTTGATAACTGGGCAAGCGCTCTTTTCTGTCTCTTCTCTCTTCTTCATACGTGTGCGCTAATACCGTTCAAGCGGATACTTTCTCTCGCTCGCTTTATTTTATCCACGGATTATCCCGGACAATATTTCAATAAAGTACGCAAATGTAACGATAATGTAACGACACGTTCCAAGCTTACAAACGTAACGGGAACACTTTCATTTCGAACGACTAAAAAAGCTCTTGAGGAGGTGGAGGGAAGGGTACTCAGGGGAGGGTATACCCCTCCTCCTCCTCCTCCCCTCATTCTTCAATCTCCTCGGGGGGGGGGGGGGGTCACGTGACCTCGGGGGGAGGGGTGTCACGTGACCCCCCCCCTCCCCCTGAGCTCACGTGACCCCGGGGGGGGGGGGGGGCTCGCGCGGTGCATTATGGGACATTTCCCATAATGCACCGCGCGGTTACGCCGACGCCGACGGCGACGGCGACGGCGACGCCGCTCAAGCCGGAAACGGGCGCCTAAGAGCTGCGCTCTAAAAACTCGTTCCGAGGAAGGAAGAACGAGCTTTCGTTCCTGTTTTGAAGGAGTGCTTACAACACTGATCCTAGTAACGGGGCCACAGAGCTGGATTTTTCGCGCCACCTGCCGGAGGCCAGCACGATTAGAGATGAGTGCTGCGTCAGCGGTCGGACGGGACTCGAGTCGTCACCGATTGGGTACGAGCCTCTGCCGAACGCTGACGTCACACTCGTGTCCGATTCGTGTCCCCCGTTTGCCTCCTCAGCTGAAGTTCGTATCTGTTTTCTTATCCAACTTCGTCGCTTATAACGACATAGCGCACCTCGAGAGGCCAGCACCTCGTGGAGCAGAAGTGGTGCGGCGCCATGCTGGAATCGGGAACGCGATGAAGAGCGCGCAGGCTGCTCCGTCAGACAAAACAAAGCAACGGAGCAGCGTGGACCTTGTCCGGTACACCCTCCGAGTGGCGATGAAAATTCAGCCCCACAGCAATTGTTCTGTATGAACCCGATACTGTTCTTCCATTGGCCCGCTCTTCCTGGCACTCCGACGCGCCAAAGACAGATTTTGGCAAACTTGCTCGCCGTATAGTATACTCCGTTTCAGGTCCGACCGCTCCCAACGCTACAACGCGACAGAGCCAATCAATTGCAGCACCAAAAGGGCATCGTCACGGCACTCGTCGTCTTTGTGCGTTTTCTGTCACCGGCTAAACCAATCACATAACCAATCGCGCGTAGTAAATGCGGCGTTGAGATCCTGCGTTCTTTTTTTTTCTTCTGTGCCGTGATTGGTTCAGCCGATGATAACAAACACACAAAAACGAAGAGCGCCGCGACGATGCACTTTTGGTGTTTACAATTGATTGTCTCCATCAGACATTAGCGTTGGCTGGGGTCGAACTTAATGTGACACGGTGTATGCGGAGCGCAAGTTCGTCTGCTTCTTCTTTTGCAGGGGTTGAGGTGACGCCAGAACGCTGAGCTCTGATTGGCTCTGATCGAAGGGTAGTGGGTAGACCTCAAAGCAAGCTGCCTTGATGACTACGCACTATCCTTCGATCGAAGCCAATCAGAGCTCGGTGTTCTGACGTCACCACAACCCCTGCAAAAGAAGGAGCAGGCAAACTTGCGCTTCGCTTAGTCTGCTCACCGAGGAAGTGTTAATGCGAAACTTGAGGCTTTTACGTGCCAAACCAACGAAGGTCATCTGGCACGCCCCAGCGGAAGACGGGATTATTTCAACCATCTGCAATTTTTTTTTTTTTTTTTTGTATACGCGCAAGTGACATTTTGGTCACACGGCGCCTTCACCGCAATACGCCTTCGTCGAATTTCGGGCACCTCGGCAGGGATTCGAACTCGCCACCTGGGGATCCGCAGGCTGGCGCTTTGCCTCGGAGACACCGAGGCGACCCGCGGAATCGTTGTTGGGCCGCTCGGCAAGTGCCGCTATGGTCTCTGGCCGCATGCCACCGGCAACGGCCCTCCGGGCCGGCGCGGCATTGCAGCCTGGCCAGTGGCGAGTTCGGCGGCAGGAAAACTCGCTTCCCGTGCCCCTGACCCACTTCGGGGGAGGGGGGCGACCCGAGTCAAGGGCCTTCGCAGAAAGACCGCCGTTCACCACGGGCCGCCGTGGCCGAGGAGGGCTGCTGATTAGGGGTGTGGTCGCCCGGGGACGTGCACCGCCGCTCTTTTCCTTCGCGGTTTTTGGCACTGCGTGTTTCTTCGACGTCCAGCGCGAAGCTATACGACGTCCAGGCCGATTTGGGTTTTACTTTCTTCTCTGTGTGGTCCGGGGTAGGGGTTGTTGCACAAGTCGCGTGCGATGAATTGCCACGACAGAAACTCCTACGACCGGGTTAATTACAAGAACGATTTCACGCTCACTGTCAAGGTTGGGAAATCCGACGGGAAGCTTTCGAGAGTCCCAATGGCAGTGAAGCTTGCAGCTTACAAAACCTTGGTCAGGCCTTGTCTGGAATACGCATCCTGTCTGTGGGACCCTCAAACTGTCACAAACATATCTAAGCTCGAGAAAGTACAGTAGACGGAAGCTACGTTTATCTGCACTTTAGCGGACCGAATGCTAGAAACGGGGTGACCTTCTCTCAGCGTTTGTTCTGCTAATGTGGAATGAGCTGGGAGGAGCTTCCCCTAAACTCTTAACTTGTCACCACTATAGTTTACTAGGCTAGGAAACGCTTGAAGCAAGGCGTTCAGAAAGGAGGTGAAAGTTTTTGTGCATGGTATATTGTCACGAATGACAAATGATAAGGCGGCTAATAACTAGAGAGACTAAACGTTTAATGGGGCGAGCTTGTGCTCAAAACAAAATAGAAGAAGGTTAGCGTCGCAGGCGTCGATGTCGGCGAAACAGCAGGATCGATGTCGGGGCGACACTGACTCCGGCTCGTCACGCGGAGACCCTCATGTAAACGCGTGTGCTTCTCAAACAATCGACGTAGTAAGTTCGGCGCGTAGAACATTCGGACCTCGATCAGCCGACAAGGTTCTCGAACTCATGAGAACGCTAAATTGAAAGAATAAATAAAAAAAGAAACGGCCGCTTCCAGGAATCGAGCCTGGGGCCGCCGCGTGGAAGTCAAGTACGGTAATTATTTGGCCACGCACGCGCTCGCTCGACGACGCGCGTGGCATGACTCCTCCCTTTTAAAAAACGCATCACCGCGATGCAACACGAAACAAAACAATGCAAATAAGAAAGAATGGTACAGGTAATCTGGAACATAAAAAAGTCAACATTCCTATCGAGTGCAGAATGGCTTGAATCGAACGACGTGAACCACCTCGGGTCGCGGTCGGCGTCATGATGATGCTTGCGTTCCGCGTCGGGCACCACAGTTCATCTCCCCGAGGCGACGAAGTACCTTGTATTGTCACGAATGACAAGTGATGAGGCGGCAAATAACTGAGTAAACTAAACGTTTAATCGGGCGAACTTGTGCCCAAAATAAAGAAGGAAACAAAAGAGAACAGTAGATCGTCGCGGCCGTCGAAGTCGGCGAAAGAGCAGAGTCGAACGCTGGGGCGAAACTGACTCCGGCTCGCCACGCGAAGCCCCTTATGTACACGCCTGGGGTTCCGGAAGATTCGGCGTAGAAGGTTCTGCGTGTAGAACATTCTGACCTCGAACAAGCAACACGGTTCTCGAATTTACCAGAACTTTACGTCAGAGTCAACAAAAATGCGTCCCCGCGGCCAGGAATCAAACCCTAGCTTTCCGCGTGGAAGGCACGCGCGATAACCGTTAGGCCACAGGCGCGCTGCCTGCTTGGTCAGCTGCGCTCGAGGCATTACTCCCCCCTTTAAAAAGTGCATCGCCCCGATGCAACACAAAACAAAACAAAGCAAATAAAAGGGCGGTAAACTAAAAGAGCCATTTGGAACACATAAGGTCCACAGTCCTATCGAGCGTATACGGCTTCAGGCGCACGACGTGGACGACTTCAGGGCCGGCTTGCTAGAACAGCGTCTCAGCTGAGACTGGGTGAAAGAAAGCACTGCAAAGGCTGGGGCGCGCGAGCGTCTTGAGACGCAGCTTGAGTCCCGCTCAGCTCGTGCGCTGGCTTTGGCAGTGCTTTCTTTCACCCAGTCTCAGCTGAGACGCTGGTTCTAGCAAGCCGGCCCAGGTCGTGGTGGGCGGCGTGATGATGTTCTTGTTCCGTCGGGCATCACCTCGTAGTTTAGATCCCCGAGTCGGCGAAGCACTTTGTAAGGTCCAAAGTAGCGCTTCAGGAGTTTCTCGCTGAGACCACGGCGGCGGATCGATGTCCACACCCACACCCTGTCTCCGGGCGGGAAGTGGACGTCCCGACGGCGAAGGTTGTAGCGGCCAGTGTCCACACGTTGTTGGGCTTGAATACGAGTCTGGCGAGCTGACGGACTTCTTCTGCCCGTTGAGAAACCACCTGGGCGTCGTCGCTTCCGTCGACAGCCGGTTCGTGGGGTAACATCGCGTCCAGCATCGTCGTTACTTTGCGACCATGAACCAGTTGAAACGGTGTCACTCCGGTGGTCTTTTGCACGGCCGTGTTGTAGGCAAATGTGACGTACGGCAATACCTCGTCCCATGTCTTGTGCTCCACATCGACGTACATGGAGATCATGTCGGCGATGGTCTTGTTGAGTCTCTCCGTCAGCCCGTTGGTCTGCGGGTGGTACGCCGTGGTGCGACGATGGCTGGTGTGACTGAGACGAAGGACTTCTTGCGTCAGTTGGGCCATGAATGATGATCCACGGTCTGAGATCAGGACTTCGGGAGCGCCGTGCCGGAGGATGATGGACTCGATAAAAAAACTTGGCGACTTCCACAGCAGTCCCTGAAGGAAGGGCTTTCGTTTCGGCGTACCATGTGAGATAATCTGTAGCGACGATAATCCATCGGTTTCCTTGCGTCGATGGTGGGAAAGGACCAAGTAGATCCATTCCGATCTGCTGAAACGGTGCGGTCGGGGGAGCAACCGGCTGCAGGAGACCTGCCGGCTTCGTCGGCGGTTTCTTGCGTCGCTGGCACTCGTGGCACGATCGTGTGTAGAGGTGAACGGTCTTCGACAGCTTGGGCCAGTAATACCTTTCACGAATTCGGGCCAGCGTACGGTTGTAACCAAGGTGTCCGGACGTCGGGTCGTCGTGGCAGGCTTGGAAGATCTCCGCTCTAAGGTCGGTAGGGATTACCAGCAGCCATGGCGAGCTGTTGTCTCCGAAGTTCTTTTTGTAAAGCACACCTTGACGGAGGACGAAGGTCGGCAGGGCTCTCGAGAAGACACGGGGGACAGTCCCCCCTCGTCCTTCGAGGTGCTCGATTAGAGCGCGCAACTCAGGATCGTCTCTTTGACGTCGTGCCATGTCGTCGGCATTCACTGCGCCTAGGAAGCACTCGTCGTCATCGTCGTCGCTTCTGCCGGAAGGCGTTTCGACGGGGGCTCTGGACAGGCAGTCGACGTCGCTGTGCTTGCGGCCTGACTTGTAGACCACAGTCATGTTGAACTCCTGTAGTCGGAGACTCCATCGAGCGAGGCGTCCTGACGGGTCCTTGAGGTTCGCAAGCCATGCAGAGCGAGTGATGGTCAGTGACCACACGGAACGGGCTCCCGTACAAGTACGGACGGAACTTCGTGATTGCCCAGACGACCGCAAGGCATTCTTTCTCAGTCGTGGAGTACTTTTTCTCCGCCTTGGACAGTGTCCGACTCGCGTAGGCGATAACTCGCTCGGTGCCTTCTTGCACTTGAACCAGTACCGCGCCAAGTCCAGCGTTACTTGCGTCCGTGTGAATTTCGGTTTCCGCATCCTGGTCGAAATGTCCAAGAACAGGAGGAGTCTGCAGTCGTCGCTTCAGCTCGTCGAATGCCTGCTGCTGCTCTTCGGCCCATTCGAACTTCTCGGTGTCCTTTGTGAGGTTTGTTAGCGGTGCGGAAATCCTTGCGAAATCCCGAACGAAGCGCCGATAGTAGGCACATAGTCCAAGGAACCTTCGCACGGCCTTCTTGTCTCTCGGCGCTGGAAATGCTGCGACGGCGCGTGTCTTCTCTGGGTCGGGGCGAACGCCTTCGTTACTAACCACGTGACCTAGAAACTTCAGTTCGTCAAAGGCGAACCGACACTTTGACGGCTTCAGGGTGAGTCCGGCGGTTCGTATGGCTTGGAGAACAGTTCGGAGTCGTCGCAAGTGCTCGTCGAAGTCGCCGGAAAACACTACGACGTCGTCGAGGTAGACGAGACAGCTCTGCCACTTCAGTCCTGCCAGTACGGTGTCCATTACACGCTGGAAAGTTGCTGGCGCCGTGCACAGTCCGAAGGGCATCACCTTGAACTCGTACAGTCCATCCGGCGTGACGAAGGCTGTCTTTTCTCGGTCCCGTTCGTCGACCTCGATCTGCCAGTAGCCGCTCTTCAGGTCCATCGATGAAAAGTATCGGGAGTGGCGCAGCCGGCCTAAAGTGTCGTCGATGCGGGGGAGTGGATAGACGTCTTTCTTCGTCACCGCGTTCAGCTGTCGGTAGTCCACGCAGAACCTAAGCGTTCCGTCCTTCTTCCTAACCAGTACGACTGGAGAGGCCCACGGACTGCGTGATGGCTGGATTATGTCGTCGTTCAGCATCTCTTGAACTTGCTCCTGGATCACCTCCCTTTCTTTAACGGAGACTGTATGGTGATCGATGCACAGGGCGCGCATCGTCCTCGGTAACGATGCGGTGCTTCGCAACGGCTGTTTGGCGCACCTTCGACGCCGTCGCAAAGCACTCACGGTATTCGGCGAGGAGGTTAATCAGCTGCCGTCGTTTCGGGTCCGGAAGCTTAGGGTCGATGTCGAGCTGCGCTGGCGACGTACCGTCTTGCTGAGGTGGCGAGGATTCGTCAGTAATGGCGGCGATTTCGGCGGAGTTTCGGAGTTCCTCGACGTGGCCAACGGCTGCACCTTTTGTGAGGTGCTGCGTTTCATTCCGGAAGTTCGTCACAAGGACCACAGTGCGGTCATCCTGAAGTTCAGCTACTCCTCGTGCGACGCCTATTCCTCTTCCTAGAAGCAACTGGAGGTTGCCTCCCAGAATAACTTCGCCGCGGGTAGCTGCATCGGTCACGACGGGTACGACAACACTTGATCGCGGCGGCAGGTTCACGTGGTCGGCAGCGACTCGGACGGCGGCTGACGCTGTTTGGGGTTTCTCTGAAGGCAGAACAGGCTTGCGCAGCGTCAATCTGTTCCCACCAAGGTCGATGACGGCGCCGTATGCACACAGGAAGTCCATGCCGAGAATGACGTCTCTGGAACAGTCTTGTAGAACGACGAACTTCACAGGGCACGTCTCACCGTGGATCTCGACGCGAGCAGTGCATCTCCCGACTGGTGTAATGAGGTGTCCTCCGGCGGTTCGTATTTGAGGTCCATCCCACGGCGTCATGACTTTTCGAAGGCGGCGGGAGGCCTCCCACTCAAAACGGAGTCTGCTCCGGTGTCGACGAGTGCCATCACGTCGTGGCCGTCAATGATAACGTTGAGGTTATTCTACACATTTACAGAAACGTCATTTCGGGGCGTCGCGCCGTTTGAGTGGGAGAGCTCCGACGATCTTGGAGGATCTTGGCATCGTTCGTCATCGGCAACGCCACCTCCCGGCATTGCCGCGCCTAGTTTTCCCGACGGGAAGCGATGGGTGACAGGCTGTCTCGGCGAGACCGGCGGAAGGGCGATGGCGAGCGTCGAGGAGATGGTGAACGGAATACCCGGCGGGGAGACGACTCAGGAACACGAGCGGCGGAGGTAGTCCTCGATGTCCCGAGGTCGCTCTCCAAGACGTGGTCGAGGGTCGTTGGGCGCAAACCCTCGTAGGCCCAGCTGGCGGTAGGGGCATCGTCGGTAGATGTGGTCCGCTTCACCACAGTGGTAGCAAAGGGGGCGTCGATCGGCCGTCCTCCAAATGTCGGTCTTCCTCGCACCACGCTGCTCTGGGCGTGGAGCATACTGCGGCGCCGGTGCCTCACTTCTGGGAGCTAGCCGGTAGTGTGCTGTGACGGGAGGTTCTCTCTTGGCGGCGGCGGCGTAGGTCAGGACCGGCCGTTCGGGAGCCACTGCGACGGGGACCTCTGGGAAGAGGGCCCGGTGTACCTCCTCGCGAACAGCCTCGGCGATTGAAACAGCGGCGGGTCGTTCTGGAGAAGGGAGCAACCGCTTCAGTTCTTCTCGAACCACATCCCGAATGACCTCCCGAAGGTTCTCGATGCCAACTTCACCGAGGTCAGGGAGGGAAGATGGAGGGATGAGGTGGCAGCTACGCCGGCGACTCTCTGATAATGACTCGCCCTGGCCGACAGCGCTCGTTCAATGTTAGTTGCCTCAGAAACAAATTCATCTACGGTCGTTGGTGGATTGCAAACGAGGCCGCCAAAAATCTCGCTTTTCACGCCTCTCATGAGGACGCGCAGCTTCTTGTCTTCGGCGGCTCCAGGGTCGGCACGGGCGCACAGGCGCAGGACATCTTCAGTGAAGCTTGTCACGCAGTGCCGTGGAGTTCATCGTCGGCTTCGGTAGCTTCTTTGTTTTGTCCGGTAGTGGTCCAAACTCAGGGCGTTGTCCTTGCAGACGCTGGCTTGCCCGAGGCCCTGAATCATCCACGAGTCGACGACTTGGAGTGGGACTTGCCGAACGGGTCCTCGGAGGGGTACGGTTGAGAAACATAGAGTGAGTACCCCGCACCTCCACCAAAATGTCACGAATGACAAGTGATGAGGCGGCAAATAACTGAGTAAACTAAACATTTAATCGGGCGAACTTGTGCCCAAAATAAAGAAGGAAACAAAAGATAACAGTAGAGCGTCGCGGGCGTCGAAGTCGGCGAAAGAGCAGAGTCGAACGCTGGGGCGAAACTGACTCCGGCTTGCCACACGGAGCCCCTTATGTACACACACGCCTGGGGTTCCGAAAGATTCGGCATAGAAGGTCCTGCGTGTAGAATATTCTGACCTCGAACAAGCAACACGGTTCTCGAATTTACCAGAACTTTACGACAGAGCCAGGCACGCGCGATAACCGTTAGGACACGGGCGAGCTGCCTGCTTGGTCTGCTGCGCTCGCGGCAGTATAACCCAAGGTACCGTTTCAACAGTCTCTCGCTGAGGCTGTGACGACGGATGGGCATCCACACCCACACCCTCTCTCCGGGCTGGAAGTGGACGTCCCGGTGACGAAGGTTGTAGCGGCCAGCGTCGAAGCGTTGCTGGTCTTGAATCCGGAGTCGGCCGAGCTGGCGGACTTCTTCGGCCTGTTGGGGAACCACCTGGGCGTCGTCGCTACCGTCGTCAGCTGGATCGTGGGGCAGTATAGCGTCGAGTATGGTCGTTACCTTCCGACCATGTACCAGCTGGAAAGGTGTAACTCCAGTGGTCTCTTGAACCGCCGTGTTGTAGGCGAACGAGACGTAGGGCAACACCTCGTCCCACGTCTTGTGCCTCGACGTTCATCGAGATCATGTCGGCGATAGTCTTGAGTCGCTCCGACAGCACGTTGGTCTGCGGATGGTGCGAAGTGGTGCGACGGTGGCTGGTGTGACTGTGCAGATAAATTTCTTGAGTGAGCTGTGTTATGAAAGGTGATCCCCGGTCCATGATCAGGACCTCGGGAGCACCGTGCTGAAGGACGGTGCACTCGACGAAAAACTTGACAATTTCGACAGCAGTTTCCGCCGGAAGAGCGTTCGTCTCGGTGTATCATGTGAGGTAATTGGTTGCCGTGATTATCGACCAGTCGCATTGCGTCGTCCCAGGCAATGGTTTAAGCAAATTAATTTCTATCTGTTGGAACGGTGTGGTCGGAGGCTCAATTGGCTAGAGTCCCGCCGGCCTGGTCGGCGGTTTATTGCGCCGTTGATACTGATGGCACGATCGAACGTAGAAATGGACAGTCTTCGGGAGCTTGGGCCAGTAGTACTTCTCGCAAATCCTGGTGACTATCCTGCTGTATCCAACGTGTTCAGCTGTAGGATCGTCATGGAAGGCTAGCAAAACGTTTTCTCGAACGCCACTGGGAACTACCTATAGCCGCGCTGAGTTTTCGGTGCCGAAGTTCTCAGTGTATAAACCTCGTACGCCCTGTACCAGCACAAATGTTGGCAGGATGCTGAAGAATATACTCGGGACTGCACCTCGTCGGCCCTTCAAGTGCTCGATCAGCCCGCGGAGTTGATGGTCACCCCACTGGAGCGCTCGCATGCCACTCCTGTTGACGGCATCGATGAAAACCTCATCGTCGTCTTCGGCAGTGCTAGCGGGAGTTGACTCGAAGGCGGCTCTCGAGAGAAAGTCGGCGTCACTGTGCTTGCGGCCGGGCTTACACACGACAGTCATGTCGAATTCTTGCGATCGGAGACTCCAGCGAGTAAGGCGTCCTGGCGGGTCTTTAATGTTGGCAAGCCAACGGAGCGAGTGGTGGTCTGCGACCGCTCGGAACGGGCTCCCTCCCGTACAGGTAGGGGCGGAACATGGTTATCGCCCAGACGACGGCAAGTCATTCCTTCTCATGAGAAGGAATGACTTGCCATCGTCCGGTCAGTCGTCGAGAAATTTCTCTCGGCCTTTGAAAGTGTCCGACTGGCGTAGTCGATTACTCGTTCTGTTCCCTCCTGCAGTTGAACGAGCACCGCTCCGAGTCCTGTATTACTTGCGTCCGTGTGTATTTCGGTTTCCGCAAATTGGTCGAAATGCTCGAGAATGGGAGACGTCTGGAGTCTTCGCTTCAGCTCGTCGAAGGGCCGTTGCTCCTATTTTGTCCACTTGAACTTTACGGTGTCTCTTGTGAGATGTGTCAGCGGTGCGGACAGCTTTGCAAAATCTCGAACAAACCGCCTATAGTATGAACAAAGTCCGAGAAATCTTCGCACGACCTTCTTGTCGAACGGCGGCGATAATTCTGCCACGGCACGCGTCTTCTCGGGGTCAGAGCGAGCACCTTAATTGCTAACAACGTGACCCAGGAACTTGAGTTCGCCGTAGGCGGAACGACACTTTGATGGCTTGAACGTCAGTCCCGCGGTCGTGATGCCGCGAAGCACGGCCCGAAGGCGTTTCAGGTGTTCGTCGAAATCCCGTGAAAATACGACGACGTCATCGAGGTAAACGAGGCAGCTCTGCCATTCAGACCCGCTAGCACCGTGTCCATGGCACGCTGGAAGGTGCTGTACAGAGTCCGAAAGGCATCACTTTGAACTCGTACAATCCGTCGGGCTTGACGAACTCGTACAATCCGTCAAGCGTGACCGACGTACAATCCGTCGGTCACGTTCGTCGACTTCAATCTGCCAGTAGCCACTCTTCAGGTCCATTGACGAAAAATATCAGGAGTGACGCAGCCGGTCCAATGTGTCGCCAATGGCGGGAAGCGGATACACGTCTTTTTTGGTTACTGAGTTCAATCGACGGTAGTCCACGTAGAACCTTAGAGTCCTGTCCTTCTTCTTTACGAGCTCAACTGGAGAGGCCCTTGGACTGCTTGAAGGGTTGGATAATGTCGTCGTCGAGAATTTCCTGCACTTGCTCTTTCTCTTTCAAAGAGACCGTACGGCGACTGGTGAACAGGGAGGGCGTCGTCGTCGGTGACAGTGCGATGCTTCCTTGAACCCCTGAGGACGTGGCGAAGCACTCGCTGAGTTCGCCGAGAAGCTCACGCAGCTGTAATCGGTCAGTAGCAGGAAGCTTGGGGTCGATGTCAAGTTGCAAGGGCGTCCTTCCTTGGTGCTGAGATGAAGACGGGTCTTCTGAGAGTGCAGTTATCGCTGCTGTCCCGGAGTTCCTCGATGTGGCTTACGGCGGTACCTTTCATAAGGTGTTGCGACTCTTCCCAGTTAAAAATACCCATTGAGTCCAGTTGGAATTTCAATTGGTACCAATTGGTATCAGTGGGATCCAATTGGTATGAAGACAACCAAATGGCCATTCTAATTGGAATGCATTTTCCCAATTGGTCACACCAATTGGAAATATATATACCAGTTGTTATTAATCAACCAATTGGCCATTCCAACTGGAACACACCCACATGAAAATAAGCTGCAGCTTATTTGTTTTCACTGCATAGTTATTTTGTTATAAATTATTTTGGGTCCACCGATGCTAGAAAAAAAAATAAAGTTAGAGGTTCAAGCACTTTGAACGCATTTTTCTCCAGTCCACTTCTTGGCATAAATTTCACTTTCGGAAAACTATTGTTTTGCAATGGCACAAAAAGAAAGGCTAACTCATTGTTTTTGCTAATTGGAACTTAATGGGCAATGCAACGGTGACATTCTTTTTTTTTTGCAGATACAAAAAATCTATTTGATTTGTCAATGTGATGTTAGTATAAAATAAATTACTTTTGGAAAATTTGGTTTTCTCAGTTGCACTGAAGAAAAATGTTGGGTATTACATTAGTTTAATTCCTAGTAATAGTTTTCCTAAACAGTGTCAGTGCGTTCCTGATAAATACGACTAATATTTTTGTACAATTCATGTACACAGATAAAAATTTGCACTGCATTCTGCCTCGCAGCTGCCAGTATACGTACAGTAAATTTCATTAATATTAAGCCAAAGGTTCAAAAGTTGACCCTTTTGGGTAGTATCTTTCCTTAATTGGAATGTCAAATGATTGGTTTAAATCCCAAGAAGATTATTTACCATTTTGAAGTTGTTTATTTCAATTGATATTGGAATAATTAAATACTCAATGAAATGGTCATTTGGTGCATCACATACCAATTGGGCACTACCATTCCAATTGGGATTTTGAAACAGATGCTAAAGGGAAACATTACATTTGGGATAGCCAATTGGAAAAATGTAACCCAATTGTTATCACTGGATACCAATTGGAAGCAACTATCCCAACTGGGATGACCAGTTGGAAAAATACATCCCAATTGGAATGGCCAGTTGGTGGATTAGGTTCTAATTGGAAACCTCAATTCCAATTGGGGCCACCAATTGGAAAATGTAACCCAATTGGTGTCACTGCATACCAATTGGAAACAACTATCCCAACTGGGATGACCAGTTGGAAAAATGCATCCCGATTGAAATGGCCAGTTGGTGGATTAGGTTCCAATTGAAAATCTCAATTCCAATTGGAGTCGCCAATTGATAATGCCAAAACCAATTATATTCTGTGATTCCAATTGGGACCTTTCAGATTCCAATTGGTACCAATTGATTTTCCATTTGGAACCAATGGGTATTTTTAACTGGGCCTGGACTTCATGAGTACGGGGAACGAGATTCTTGGGGTTCAGCCGGCGATCGACGCAGGTATTCCTCGATGTCCCTTGGCTGCTCTCCAAGCCGTGGTCGAGGGTCATTAGGCGCGAACCCCCAGCCCCATCTGGCGGTAGGGGCAGCGTCGGTAAGTGTGATCGGCTTCCCCACAGTGGTACCAAACAGGGCGTCCGCCAGCTCTGCGCCACACATCGGTCTTCCTCGGCCCGGGTTGCTGCGGGAGGACGTATTGGGCCCGTTCTTCGTTGCGTCGGCAGTGCTGGGGTACTGGAACTTCACATCCAGGTGGCGCTTGGCCACGGTGGGCAACTGATGGCGGTCGTCGGGCCATCGCGGCGTAGCTGAGAGTGGGCTCGTCCGGTGCTGCCACGGTGATGGGAGCTTCTGGCTGGAAGGCTTGCTGAACCTCTTCTCGGACAACCTCAATTATTCGAGGCAGGGCGATCAGCAGCGGGTAGAATTTTCCGGAGCTCTTCCCTGATGACGTCGCAGACAATTTCTCGAAGGTTGTCAGCGCCGAGACCGCCGTGGTCGAATCGGAGAGATGCCAGAGTCGAAGCAACAGGCGTGCCGGCTAGTCGGATGCAGTGGCTGACTCGGACCGGCAGTGTACGCTCGATGTTCGTTGCGACGGCAACGAATTCGTCGACAGTAGTTGGTGGGTTGCGAACAAGGCCACCGAAGATGTCGCACTTCACGCCTTATCAGGATGCGCAGCTTCGTCTCCTTGATGGCCAGAGGGTCGGCGCGGCTGCTCAGGCAGAGGACGTCTTCAACTAAGCTGGTGACCGTTTCGTTGGGGCCTTGAGTCTTTACTTGCAGTAGGTCGTCCGCCCTTTCGCGTCGGCGTTGGCTGGCAAACGTTTTCTTGAATTCTTGCTTACACACCTCCCACGAAGTTAAAGAACCTTCGTGGTTCTCTAGCCAGTGCCTTGTAGTTCCTTCTAGCGAGAAGTAGATGTTCTGCAAGCATGGCTCAGCTGACCAGCCGTTATGGCGGGCCACACGTTCATAGTGTTGCAGCCGATCCTCGATGTCCTGGCGGACCTTCCCGTGGATAGGCGGTGGAGTCCGGGGTGCGACAGGTAGGTATACGACAGTGGCTGCGGCCGGGGTCTGCGACCACTGGTTGTCCATCGTCGGCCTCGTTGGCTGCTTGGTCTTGGGTGGCAAAAGTCCGAATTCCGGGGGTAGGCCTTGGGTGCGGCGGCTTCCTCGGGTCTCGGTAGTCTCTGCGGATGGTCCTCTTGAGCGGGGGATTGGGCTTGCTCAGCGAGGCCTCGGAGGGGTACACTTCATGGGCTGCCTTACTCCGCAACTCCACCAAAATGTCACGAATGACAAATGATGAGGCGGCCAATAACTGGAGAAACTAAACGTGTAATGTGCCGAACTTGTGCCCAAAACAAAATAGAAGAAGGTTAGCGTCGCAGGCGTCGATGTCGGCGGAACAGCAGGATCGAGCGCTGGGGCGACTCGCATGGCAATATAATGGTTTTGTTTACATAACTTAAATGTCGCGAGCAAACAGTCGTTTTAAAACCGAAAACATTGATCAAGGAGTTTCGCGCGAATAATAATACATTTAAATTTTAGCTTTTTCCCCAGGACAATAACTGCATGGAATTAATGCCACCCCCCCCCCCAAAAAAAAAAAAAAAAATACTGTTAATTTTATCATTGTTTATACATTCGTTGTAAGTTTGACAGTAGCGCTCTTGAGAAAATATTTTGTAACTATAATATGTTGCAACTCAAGAAGGCCAGGAGACGGAGCCCTTCCCCTTTTCCATATTAGCACAGCAAACGCTGGAGTTCATTCTCCTCCTACCCGGCATTTGCTCTGCTACTGTGGACAGAGGGAAGGACTCCCTCTCCTGCTGTTCTTGAGGTGCAACGGATTATAACGAACTTCACCTATTCTGAGTGATATAGGGTGTCCAAAGCGAATCTCCGCTGTGAAACGAGCCGGAAACATCGGCGCCAGCACATAGAAAGTTCGAACTTTCACCGAATGTGTACTGAGCAGGTCAGTTTTTCCATGTGAAATTTCAAGGATACACTACCTGTAAAAAAAAAAAAATATATATATATATATATATACATATGAAAGCAAGTCTTTCCAATGTCAAGGTAGTGCGTTCGCAGGCGACCGAGTTAGCGACGCTATTTACTCGTGGGTGGCTCCATCTCCCGGCAGGTGCAGCGAGCAGACGACACGCTCTGTTCTCTGTTCGCTGCGTCTATCGAGAGGTGGCGCCACAAGCAAATAGCGTCGCTTACTGGGTCGTCCGCGAACGAGATCAACTTTCACTTTTTGGCAAGTTTTTCTTTCTTGTTTCTTTTTTTCACACGAAGATAATGACGCCTTCTGAAATTTGACATAATAAAACTGACCTGCTCGCTGCACATTCGGTAAAAGGTTGACCCCTTTGTGGTCAGGCGTCGAAATTTCCGACTCGTTTGACAGCGGAAGGTCGGCTTCGGACACCCTATGTATTGTTTTTCGTGCCTCGTTGTATTGCTATTGCTAATGCCTTTCTCGGTGTCTTCTTATGATGTGGCTTGAACTCAAATAACTCCAGCTTGAACTCAAATAAATCTACAATATAATTAAAAAAAAAAATGTCTGCATATATTCTGTTTGCTAAGTTCTCTCAGATCTGTTGCACGTCTTTATAAATGCAGTTTTTGCACCCTCTCCCCACATTCCACTAGATACCTTCGCCGCCTCATACTAGAACTCCTTTTAGATAAAAGAAGGCCGTAGTGCCGGACTTCCTGCGTCATGTTCCAGAGGCCATCCCGGGGTACAAATTGGACGCCGAGTAACAGCTGAAAGCTGACGCAGCATTCTTGTACAATCTGTTCCCCGAGGGCTCGCCTCCCGCAGGTGACGTAGAAAGGTTGGCATTACGGCCTTCTATCTAAAAGGCCTGTTTACCGGCAAATTGACAATACTAAAAAATAAATAAAAAAATAAAACCCCTGATTCGGCGTTTGTCTTTGTGATCATCGGTCATTTTCTGCGCATCTGTCTTCCAATTCATGGTTTATTTCATGAAATGAAGATTTTGCTTCCATATTCTCGAACCGGCAACATAGGCCGGGTGACGGTGAAAGTTCAGATTCGGAAGTTTTACGCACCAAACCAACGAAGGGCATCTAGCACGCCTTTTGACGTGCAACCGAAAATAAGCCTCCGTCGTATTGCAGGCACCTCGGCCGATGACGATGAGGTAGTGATGCAAAACTATCGATAAAGTGACTATCGATACTATCGATAGTTTTTCAAAAACTATCGATAGTGTCGCAGAACTATCGATAGTGTCGCAGAACTATCGATAGTGTCGCAGAACTATCGATAGTCGACTATCGATAGTACTATCGGTAGTTTTTCGATAGTCGACTATCGATAGTCGACTATCGATAGTACTATCGATAGTTTTTCGATAGTCGAATATTTATATTAAGGAAGATTTCTGGCGACTATTGATAGTTTTGCACCACTAGAGCGAGCAGTTGCCGCACCGCCGCTCGCCTCCCTTCCTCCTCTCTTCGCCCAAACTCCCGTCTTCCTCATCACTGAAAGCTGAACCAAAGTTGGGATGGTGAGTGCTTGGGCTAGTTGGTGTCCCATTTGGAGGGAGCGACGCAAACCACTAGTGTGGCAAAACTATTGATAGTAAACCGTCGACAGTACTATCGATAGGTTTACGATAGTCGACTATCGATAGTTTTCCGATAGTCGACTATCGATAGTTTTTCGTTAGTCGACTATCGATAGTACTATCGATAGTTTTTCGATAGTCAACTATCGATAATACTATCGATAGTTTAGCACCACTACGATGAGGACGCTTCCTAGACATAGGAAAAGGTAAAGAACAACTCAAACGGTTCTGTAAGATAGTCCGTTGCAACTCAAGAAGGTAGTTCAAGGGTAAGACGGGCCGGCGAGGAGGAAGCAGATGGAACGCTAAAAAGAGAAGGAGGTTTCCCCCTCTCTTCTCCAGCGTTCCGTCTGCTTCCTCCTCCCCGGCCCGTGTAACCCTCGCCCTACCTTCTTAAATTGCAACAAGCTATAATATATATATATATATATATATATATATATATATATATATATATTTTTTTTTTTTTTTTTTTTAACTGTTTTAAATCTGGCCTTCAAGATCACGAATATCAAAGTTATATTTCACATTCATGCGCTAAGTAGCCACAACCGCGCTTTCAAAATAGCACTGAATGTTTTCCTTTCCGGCGTGTTCATTTCCCGCACGCGAAAGGCAGTTGAAACAACCTCTGGGTATGACGTCACGCCCAGCGGTTGGTGTTTTTCGGTTTTTCTCGCGTCTATCCCTACATTCGTGTCAAATGCTCGTGATATTCAAAATCACCGGACGAAAATAGGCTAGAATTCATCGATAACCGCTTTTTTTTTTTTTTGCTTTCTTCAAGAACCTCTTGAGCTTCCTCTTAATAACTGCAGAAACCTAGAAAAGAAAACAGACTGCGCTGTGATACTGAAAGTGACGTTTCAACTTGCTCAATATCGCAGCGCAGACTGTTTCTTTCTCTTTTTTTACGTCAAATTTGTTTTTAAGTTTTTTTCATTTGCCAAGTTCTTTCCGTAGATTGGAACGATTGGCTCTGCCGAGTGCTTTGCGGGAAAGGGGACGCTCCAGATTTCTTGGAGTGAGTTTATAGTCGGGACTTAATATAGGAGAGCGGACCGAACTGGGGGTAGGCAATTCACGAACGGCCCGGTCCGACGACGCCAATCCCATCGTGGTAGTGCAAAATAGTGGACGACCTTCACGGAGTATAAGAATCAGTATGCAAACTCGGGCGCGGGTTAATCTTCAATTCTTGCGCTGCAACGAGCCAGTGAAGAAAACAAACGAAAAAACAGACGCAAGGTGACTTGTCGGTACTTGGATTGTGGTGCTGGGTTAGATATTACGGGCGGGGGAAAAAGAAAGTAAAATCACTGAGACAGAAAAACGTTCTAAAGATACACGGGGAAACAAAAAAACAAAAAAAGACAGGACGAGTTAGTTTATTGCATATTGATTTCCGTTTATTCTCGCAAAATTAGCAGCACGCTCTAACTCGTCAAGAAAGTTTTGTTTAGTTTTTTCTTGTTGTTGTTGTTTGTTCCAATGGGTGAACGCGACGGGGGAGGGGAGGGGGGGGGGTGGAAATGTTCGGTTCACCATATTCTTTCCGTAGAATTTTACGGTCTCTTCCATATACGCGCTCCTCCCACTCCTTCCCGCACACATACAAAAACTAAATCATCCGGACATGAAAACGCGCGTGCGACTTCTAAACGGGCTACCCTTCGTTTCAGCTCAAGTCTAGATGCAACCGACGCTACGAGCTAGTGGGGACTGTTAAGAATGGAACCTTCGGCAACCTTCTTCCGAGTTTCAACGCTACGGAAACTAGTCCCAAAACGAGTCCCGACGTGTTCAGGACTGACGCCCACCTGTCGAAGGCTGCCCAAAACGTGTCTCAACGCGTCCGTGACGTCAACGGGACGTGTGTGTGTGTGCGTGTGGGTTCGTGCGCTCCGGAAGGGGAGAGAGGCCTGGCCTAACTGCGGAGAACCTTGGCTATGACTCATTTCTGACTGCGACGCGACGGACCCAGCCGCAAAGCACGTGGCTGTCGCACCTGCTGCCCTGGCGGAGAGAGAGGGAGAAAACGGACCTCTATATAAGGCGGGGCGTGAGGGCTCCATTTGCTCTCTCGGATTTGACGACTGTATCGCTACAATGTAATTAAACCGTTCGTTACGTTACCAAATCTCCCACCTCCACTGGACCCCTGGGTTCTTCACTTCGGGGAATGGTCGTCGTCACGAGCCAGGAAGCTCCCGGACGTGCGGCCTAAGCCCCGCCTCGAACAACTGGTTGGCAGCGGTTGGGATCGGACCATGCGACATCGTGCTACATCTGCGGGTGAGCGTTTGGACTTTGCTTTGAGATTCGCCAGGCTTCAGATTATGGGTAATTAATTTTGAACTGCTGGGAATCCTTAGTGTTTGACTCGTGCGCTAGGTTTGTGTACAACCTCGCGACAAGTTTTAGAACAAAGCCAAAGCTAAAAAGCAGCGATCATGGATCTGATGAGGTTACTGAGAACAGATTTACTCTGTTTATGTGAAGAATTGGGTGTGGAGGTGGAGCAAAAGATGAAGAAATCTGAGATCAGTAAAGCGATTTCAGAGAGCGCGGAAGCAGAGGAAATTAAAATACGTGGGAACTGCTTCAGAACGCTAAGAGTGAAGCTGCAGCAAGAGAGGAACGAGAACAGGCTGCAGCGAAAGAGGAACAGGCTGCAGCGAAAGAGGAACAGGCTGCAGCTAGAGAGGAACGAGCACAGACTGCAGCGAAAGAGGAACGAGACCAGGAGCGAGCGCTGAAAAGGCTAGAGCTCGAAATTGAACAACAGCGATTAAACTCGCAGAGCAGTAGAGTTGGGGCTCCAGTACGAGCAAGTGAGACCGAGTCGTATCAAATGAAGAAGCTCATGCAGCCGTTTAAAGTTGGGGAAGACGTGGGCCTATTCTTAGTTAACTTTGAGAGGACATGTGAGAAGTTGAGCTTCGCCCCAGAAACGTGGCCGCAACGGCTTTTGACTCTGTTGCCCTGTGAGGCTGCAGAGGTTGTCGCGCGCCTTAGTGCTGGAGACGCGGACGACTACGACAAGGTGAAGTCCAGCCTTTTGAAGCGGTACCGCCTTTCTGCCGAGGCGTTCCGTCAAAGGTTTAGAAACGCATCCAAAAAGAGCAGCGAGGGCTACTCGGAATTCGCGTACGGGCTTAAAACCAACCTGATAGAATGGTTGAAGAGCGAGGAAGTGTACGAAAGCCGAGACAAGGTAGTCGAGTGTGTGTGCCTCGAACAGTTCTTTCGTAGCATTCCGCAGTCAGTCAAGCTCTGGGTGCAGGACAGGGTGGGAGTCGACTCTGTCGAAAGGGCCGCTGAGCTAGCCGAAGAGTACGCAACGCGTAGAAAGCTGAGCGGAGAGGAAAGCGAATCCGGCCGAAGCGATCAGCGCAAGACCTTCCGACAGGGTAGCGGCTCGCGAGAAAACGGGCCCGAGAAGCCCGAAGCAGGACAAAAGGTCCCAGAAAAGAGCGCAGAACACTCGAACGGAGACGAGGCGCGGAAAAGCCCAACAGGGCAGTTCGAGGCAAGGAAGCCGTTCCTGTGCTACAACTGTCAGGAGCCGGGACACACAGCGGCCAGATGTAAGAAACCGCGGGTTGTGTTCTCGTACGTGAACGGGAGTGACAAGGACCTGAAGCTTCTTCGTCCCTATCTTCACGAGCTCCAGGTAAACGGAAAGCCGTGCAGGGTGCTTCGGGACAGTGCAGCGACGATGGACGTTGTCCATCCGTCGTATGTAACGCCATCCGATTTTACTGGAAAGGTAGTTTGGATCAAGCAGCTGCTCGAAAAGCACAGTGTCTGTCTGCCTATGGCGACAGTAAAGATAACTGGCCCGTTCGGAGAGCTAGTGACAGAGGCGGCTGTCTCGCAGACAGTCCCGTTGGAATATCCTTATTTGTTTTCTAACCGGTCAGATTTCCTGCTGCGCGAAAGGGGTCAACAACTGGGAAAAGGGCTAGTACAGTCGTGTACGAGGTCCAAATCGCGTCAGGTCGCCCCTTTGTTGACGAGGGATCCAGAGCCAGAGGCAGCTGACGGGGAGCAAGCACTCCCAGAGTTGGAGGCAGAAAACCGGGATGAGAGGAACCAGGTTGTAGAACAGCCTGATCTCGTAGCACTAGGAAGCGTACGCCGTCCCAACGCGCCGGCGGAAAAGGCGGAGGAAGAGGGGATCAGTGAAAGATCTCTCGTAGCTCCGGCGTCGCGTAACTTTGGTCCTCTGCTACGAGTAGACAGAGTCGAGCAGAAGAGCGACCCTAGTGTGTCAGGGTTCGCGATACAGCTCAGGAGATTGCTAGGACCAATGTGACGGGGCATGAAAAAGGCGGATTGTTTTATCGGCGCTATAAGGACCGTATTTTCACGTCTAGAAATCACGTGAAAATCGATCACTATGACTTCAGCGTAAGAAAAAGGAAAGGCAAATTTAACGGCAAATGCCATGGTTTGAGCAGATTT
>JABSTQ010002340.1:0-42132 GCA_013358835.2 Ixodes persulcatus | reverse complement strand
ACTATCTGCGTTTGGCTTATACACACCAGAGCACAGTTTAAAACCATAGGCATTCACTTTTCAGGATTACTCGATCCAGGAATTATACCTCAGACTGTCGACACTTTTGTTTCGAGCAGTGGGATTGTAGATTTATATTTTTTTTTTCTTATAAGACGTGTACTCAATATATTTCTTATCTTTCGCAATCCACTCACGTAAAATGATGGTCGTAAGAGCGCCGCTGACACGAAAATAATAAAATATATATGTATATATACTTAGGCAAGTACGAAAAAAAAAAAACAGCATGGCAGATCTATAAATATACGCTCGCGGCGACAGCCACAACTTCCACTACCGGAATCCGGCGACAGATAGAGAACAAAACGTCACGCCCGGATCGAATGAAAGGAGAGCAGACCAAACTTCAAAAAGTACACAAGTAAATCGAGCTTAAAATATGTCAAGAAAGCGTAGTAAGAAAAGAGAGTGAATAGAGGGTCAAAGAAAGGAGAGCCTGGGTCCCGAAGGAGCACCAACAGAAAACAACAGCAAAAAGAGATGGAGCTGGTCGTCTTGCCTTTCCTACAAGCCTGTCCCATGGCTCTTCGCTTTCCATCGAATACAGGGTGTGGGGATCGAGATGCGATGCCGTGCCTATTGGGACTCCGGAGGAAGATGGAGGCGATAGAGGCAAAGAAGGGATGGAAAGAGAGGAGAACGTCCCTGGGGCTCTAGTGACCCCAGGACCGAAGGACAGGGACACCGAGACCGAAAGGAAACTTGATCCGAGCGACTCGCTGATGCGGGGAAGGAGGAGGAAGAGGAGGGGTGAGGAAGGGAAGCCGTTGGTGTAGGGACCGGTGAAAGAGGAGGATGGAAGATGGAGAAGAGGCTGACACGCCGATACCGCCTGCGCGGGATTCGGCAGGCGCGGTCATGGCAAGATGGCGGGAAGGAGCCAGCCAGATCTCGGGTATCGCGGGTGTAGTGTTTTCGAGGCGATGCCCGGCGTCTCGTTGACGCTGTGCCAGGTGGTTATTTGCGGCAGGCTTTGACGTAATTTGCTCGGACACGGCGCGGCAGCTGTTGTTTCCCGTCGAGCTGGCCGACATAGAATGAGCGCGCCTGTGTGGGAGTTGTGAACAAAAGGGTAACGGATATCACTTCGTAACTCGGGTTGATGTCAATGGAGGGTGTTACGTAACAGGGGGATTTACCAGACGACGAAAGGTGCGTGTTGTTATCACCAGGTTGCATTGACGAGAAGGATATCAGGTGTGGTACGTCTAAGCCATCTTTTTAGACGGCTACGAAGCCGACGTCACGGTGTCAAGTTCAGGTGCACAGAGCAGAGCGAGTACCTTTTGTAAATGGGAGAACCTTGTAGGATCTCCTATATGTTTAAGCACGGCAAATGTAATGCGTTCGACTGCGTGCCGAGGTAGCGAGATTGGGTCTAATTAATATTTAATAAAACCTCTCGCACGCCCTCACGCCCCACGCAAGCACGACCGCGATCATGCACGCAAGTGCTCGAACAGACGGACACACGGGCACTAAGCAAATATTATCCTTACTTATATATTTTTGGTTTACTAGTTACGTGTAATAGTTTGTTGCTAGTTGCGTGTGGTTACTAGTTAGTAATGCGATGTTTTACCTCCTTTACTCCTTTGGGGCATATTATATAAGTCGTTCGCTCGGTTTTTGGTTCAAGTGTCAATGTAAAATAAAATTAAGAAAATCCAAAACAATCAGCACAGCCAGGGTGTAAATAGGCGATGCTCAGATAAGTTTAAGGGCCATTGATATTGTTATACTCACTCTCAAAACAATTGACAGTTCTCACAAAAGCGCGGACGTGAGCTAGGCGTAGCCGCCTATGCCGTATCTGCACTGAGCGTGTTTGTAATTCGAGTATAGTCAAACACTTCCACTGTACCCCAGTGCAAGCTGAGTGATGACATAGTGCTCATGTATAATCTGTAGGCCGTATGCTGCTATCATACGGGTGTGGCTAATAGCTAGATAAAAGCCAAAGCTGCCAGTGCGTTGTTTTTAGCTTTCTATCCGTGAGAGCGAATGTCCGAACGACACACTCAAAGAGCAGGTCATAGGCTGCGACCGAAGAGCACTGAACCACGAGAGAACCAATGACACACACAAATTCCCTCTTTTCACGTCCGCTTCTACCTAATCATTGCCGTCAGATCTTGATTCAATGAGTTATGGTTCAAAGTCGAAAACCACGAGAACCAAGCCTTAGTCTACTAGTTTGACTTCATCAGTCGCGGTGTGTTTGTGATCCAGGAGCTCTTGATGACGGCATGTTTCAGTGCACATAGATTGCAGACCTATTTTATTTAACGGGGATCACGCCCTTTGGACTTTGCATCCTCCGCTAGTACGATGCTCGTTTAGAATAAGCCCAGCAATTATCCCTTAATTTCGCAGCGCGAGCTTTTCTGCTCCACGTACTCGGAGCTGTGTTACGTGAACACACCCACTACTGGTTTCTTCGGCCGATCGGCTGATTCTAACGGAAGCATACGTCGGGAGTGCCTTTAGGCCAGCCTGTTGACAAATCATTTAAAGAAGGCAACACTGAAAGTATATGTGTTAACCAATTCTCTCAGAGACGTTCAAGACGTTCAGAGTAGGCTGTAGTCGTAGTGCAAGCGTTTCTGTACAAGGATACCGCATCGAAACTAATCTAAAATATATCTTTAAGAAAAAAAAAACATTTTAAGGAGGTTATTCAAAGGAAGATATTTACGGGGACAGTGTACTGAAAAACTAGGTCACTTTTCTTTTCAGTTTTCTATGCGCTCCAAAAAAATACTAGTTATACAAAGTTTATTTGAATAAAATCAAACAAACTTACACGGAAAATGCACTTCTCTCTTATACTGTTTTTTTTTTTTTTGGAAAGGATGGTCTTTTTATGTTTCTTCGTAACTACATTCCAATGAAGCATTTGGAGCTCCTTTTTTATCCACTTTGCGACTTCTATTAGTACTTTTGCCGATATAAGGATTCTTCTAGAACTGCGCCGCTGAGTCCACCGGGCAGTGGAAGCATATCCAATACACTCTAAGAAATGTGTGCGCGTCTACTTACCCGCAAAACGCTCGAAGAGCCAATCTCTGCAATCTAGGAAATCAGCTCAGCGGATGATGAGGCGGATCATCTGTTTACACCTAAAATGAATCTGCGCTGTGGCATTACGCAGTGCAAAGCGTCATGCTTGCATTGCGTAATGCTGCAGCGCAGACTTAATTTTGATGTATAAACAGATGTTCCGCCTCATCTTTCACTGAGCTGATTTCGTAGATCGCAGAGATTGGCTCTTCGAGCGTTTTGCGGGTAAGTAGACGCGCAGACATTTCTTAGAGTGTAGAGTGTTGCAACAACAGAACAAGCGTCAATATCGATGACCAAAAGGTAAATATATACAAAATAACAAGCCAGACCTGCACAGAAAATAAAGAATAAAAAAGAAAAGAGAAATATGTCACGCACAAAGCAAACCTATAGACACTCCCTCGGACATTGATAACTCGAAAGGTGGAAGAGATGCTCACTACGCAAAATAAAGCGCGGCAACGCGTGGGGGATCACCTTCCCAGCCAGCTCCTTTGTTTCCTCGTACTCGATCTGCAGATCGCCAAGGGATGAAGGGGATGATTGTATGCGTGCGTGCCAAACCCTACTCGTCCCCATTTCCCCTCCCCTCACTCGTCTGCTTCCCTTCCCTCCCCCAACCTCCCTCCCCTCTTCCCGTCTTGAAGAAGCAGCATTCCTGGTTCCTCCCTCTATGTCAAGCCTCGTGTTTTCCCAATAAGGGAGTGGGCCCACGTTTAGGCAGTAGGAAAAGACAACCATGAAAGCGCGCGGAAGAAGCCAAACGAAAGAGAAAACGGTCCGGCCCCGTGGCATCTGTTCCGCATCGAGCATGCCCAGTTGGTCCGCTGATCCCCAAGAAATGAGCTGAGAACATTCTGAGCTCTCGGCCTTATATCCCCCTGCCGTCCCTTCCAACCCATTCTTTTTTGTTTTCTTTTCCCTTTCTTTTCCTAGCTCTATATGGAAGCTCGTAGATCCCCCCTCCCTCCTTTTTCTGTTGCTGCTAGTGTCCCTACCCCCGCACGACTCTGCCATCCGAAGCCCTTTCATGTTTCTCCCTCAATCTCTTCCTTCTGCACTCTCTCTCTCTCTCTCGTTTATCTTCTTAGTTTCTCTTTTGTTCTACTAGATACATATCGTTCACGATGTTGTAGTTCGGCGTAGCCATGCGCTCGTGTTATCTCAGATGGTGCCCTGTTTGGAAGCGGCGGCGTCTCCTTCCCTTCCACTGCTCCTCCTCCTTTATCTATTTCTCGTGGCCTTCGAGAAAGACCGGGCTTTGTTTCGTCCTTCCGCGTTCTGGTATCTGCAGGGAAGCCTAAAGACCGTGCTTTTCTCCGAGACCGAAGGATACCAATCTCTGGCGCGAGTAATGAGCCTGTTCCCTGATTGACTTGAGGATCTTCGCGAACATCGTTTCACTCCTCTTTAGGCCCACTTCCTTCGTCTTTCTGTTTCTCTTCTTGTTGCTGCGTCCTCTTCGCAGATGTTCCCTGGCTTTCTTCTGGGTGTGGAGAGTGTTTTGGGGGCGCTATCTTCACGCGCAAATGATTTTTCTATTGCGCCCCCGTTGTCCCCAATACGCCCTGTTGTTACGAGTTGTGGAGTACGGGCGTGTGGTCGCGAAGATAAATGGCAAACGTGGCACCCGGCTAGAAGGTCTAGTAGTTGATGGCATTAACAGAATTTTTTTTTTCTATCAATTTACGGACCGTTAAAAAAGAAATTCGTCAAAGTTACGCTAACGCGATCTGTGAAGTTTAGTTATACAGCCAGGCCGATATACCATAGGGGACTAATCGTCACGCTAAGTCAATTAATTAGAAAAAATGTGTTAGTTAACCTTTTAATTTATAAAAGAAAAACGTAGATTTCATTTAAAAAACTTGCTGTGCGCGACTGAAAACTACTAAACCAGTCAGTTTTAGAAATATTTGGTACGCATGATAAGCGCGGTGGTTCGCTAAAGTTATCACCCATGCTATGAGCGCAAAGCTGCGGACGCCAAAAAACGCGCCAGTGCGATTTTTTCGTCTTTTATCATCATCAGTTTTTGCAGCGCCAGCTTTGTGCCTTGTGCACGAGTGGAAACTAAAATTTACTGATTTAGTGTTTTTTTTTTTTTAGAGCACACCTCTTAGGCGCCCGTTTCCGGGTTGAGGGGCGTCGCCATCGCCATCGGCGTAACCGCGCGTTGCATTATGGGACGTCTCCCATAATGATGTCACACGTGACGTCACGTGTAACATCACGAGGGTAAAAATTTCCCGCTAAACTTGGCGGGACAGCTTTTCCGCTATATTTTCAGGTTAATTGTAGCGGAAATATTTCACGCAAAATTTAGTGGGAAATTTTATTCTCGTGACGGCACATGAATGAATGTGAAGTCACGTGAAATTTAGTGGAGAACTTTTCCGCTAAATTCAGTGGAAATATTTCCCCGCTAAATTTAGCGGGGAAATTGACGTCCCGTGACCTCAACATGAAGTCAGTTTCTCCGCTACATTTTGCGGGGAAGGTTTCGCTATATTTGCCGCTTAATTTAGCGGGAAAATGTTTGTAAATTTCTAGCCACTTTTAGCGGGAAATTTACCAAAAATTTCCTGCTAAATGGGAGGGGAGCAGGATATGAGGGGGGGGGGGGGAGGCTTACCCTCACCTCCATACCCTCCCCTCCTCCTCCGCACGAGCTGCTCCCTAATTCAGCATTACAAAGAGTTCTAAACGTCTTCATTTTTTGATTGCAGAAAGTTTCTACTTCAAATGACACGTTTATTTTCACTACTTGAAAAGTTAAAGGACAAAAATATCGTTAATTATTCATCTTATCATGACGATTAGCACGGACCGGATCAGTGTAACTTACACGGCTTGTTTAGAACTAACATGTAAGACCTAACAAAAAATATTGGTAAATACTTACACCACCCGTAAGGTGAAACACTGCAACAACTGTGGTTTGACGTCAGAGCCCCCAAGGTGTCCTTTTGGAGCAGATGAACTGAATGAAAGGTAAAGGTGCGAGCGTGCTCCATAGAGTCCGCATTTACGTTTCTTACTAAACCGCGTAACACACCGAACGAAAGTTCTATCGTGTTTTGATGCCAATGAAGATGTATTAAGTAGAGAGCATTTGGTGTACCTCTTAAAAAATGAACGACGTTTCCGATTCTCTGTAATGCCGAATAAGAGCGCTGCTCTTGAGGAGGAGGAGGAGAGGGTATGCCCTTGCTCCCCTTCCCCTTCTCCCCTCCTGCTCCCCTCCTATTTAGCGGGAAATTTTCGCTAGATTTCCCGCTGAATTTAGCGGGGAAGTATTCCAACCATATGTAGCGATAAAATTTACCAATATTTTTCCGCCAAATTTAGCGGGAAATTTACCGAAAAATATTTCGCTAAATTTAGCAGGGAATTTCTCCACGAACGTTAACGGAAAAGCTTTTCCACTAAATTTCACGTGACGCCACATTCATTCACGTGACGTCACGTGTGACGTCGCGAGGGTAACATTTTTCCGCTAAATATGGAGTTAAATTTTCCTCTAAATTTAGCGGAACAATTGCCCATGTTGAGTGACGTCACATGTGACATCATGTGATGTCACGTGTGACGTCACGAGGGTAATATTTTTCCGCTAAATTTGGCGGGTAATATTTTCGCTACATTTTTGGCAGGGAAAATTTCCAGCTGAATATACCGGAAACGTTTTCCCACAATATTTAGCGGGAAATTTTACCGGATCCTAACGTCACACGTGATGTTATTATGGGAAACGTTCCATAATGCAACGCGCGGTTACGCCGACGTCGACAGCGGCGCGGCTCAAACCGGAAACGGGCGCCTAAGGGCTCCTCAGCTCTAAAACTTTATTTAGGCACAAACTTGGTGTGCCTTGTGGTAATCGAAGGACACTTCGAAAATGGCGCGCCCAAGCTTGAAGCCCAGGGAACGACGAAACTGCATCTGTATGCATAAACCGTTCCCTGTCACTGGTGTGGCTGCCTGAACGTATTATGCGATATTATTTAACACAAAATTACACCGGCTTGTGGTCACTGAAGCACACTTCCAAAATCACACTCTCAAGTTTCAAGCGTCGAGCTCCGCCTCATTTCACGCTCGTGGTTTCGCCGGCTTAAACCCGCCTACGTTCTTTTCATTTTATCGCCTGAGAAACCTTTCTGGCATAATTAGCGGAAATGGTTTGTTCCTTATTATTTTCATGATCAGCAGTCTCATGTTTATATTTCTACGTGCCGTCATGGTGTCAGGTGACGACGTATTGTCACGTGACGTCACGACATCACATCATTCACGGTGTCACCTGACGTGATTAAGTCGCGTGGCGTCACCAACCTGACTTGACGTGATAATGTCACTTTATGGTGTTAGCTACCGCCGGATAACAGGCAATGTTTAAACAGGTGACGTGATGCGTGGCGTGACGTCAATGTGGAATCTTTTGGCGGAGTGCCGAAGATGGCCAGCGTCGATATGCAGCGCGGTCGACGGCGCGAAAACCACTGAGCGTCCCACTAACTGCCATTGCAGTAAAAAAAACATGTATAGAGGTACACTTTTCTACGTCAGAAAACTATTACTGGTTTTTATGTTTCATGATATGAGTTTAGAACTAGAGACGTACGAGCGAATATGCGATAGTGCCGCAGGCTTGGCAGGGTTGGGGGCACACGTGGTTGCCGCGCGGAATAATAAAACTTACACCGCTGAGCCTTTTCCTTTTTTCTTTTTTTTGCTATTCTGGCAAGTTGCAGTCTATTCACGGCCGTCGTTGCGTGTTCTGATTCGGAACCACCCTGAATGTATCGTGCGTTCAAATGCAGTGGTAACGCGCCGGTTCTCGTGAGTCGTCCTTCCATCGCCAGCGTAGGATGCGTGGTACCTTTCTGTTTGAGTTACAGCCGAAGGTTCACATCATTAATCGTATATTGTTAGTTCTAGATTCATCTTTTTTTAATCGTTACAACATAATAATGCCACGTAACGTTTCCCAGGTGTGCTCGATGACGTAATTAGCGTACTTCGCTTTACACTTACACGGGGCAACCAGTCTAAGCAATAGACTGGTACTCGTGCAGCTCAGTTCTAGAGGTGAACGACGCATGCCAAACTTTACCACTTCAGCGGGAACTTGGGCCATTAGGGAACCTCTGGATGAAAACGTGGAACGCTAGCGATTGAGGTGGTCGGGCAACAACACCGCTTAGAACAGTCGGATACCGCGCACTAGAAATATTGACGTCACACAGTGTGCTCGCGAGCGCAGACACAGATTGGACGTGAGCGCCGTAAGAGCATATACGGCTAGACAACATGTCTGATCAACGCGTCGAAGGACGTTCAGCCACGGACTCGAGCCCAATTGCCGAGTTTGTGTCACTCTAGTGTGATGACAATCTATGGAGCCGAAGGTGGCTGTTCAGTGGCTTTGATGAACCTAGATGGTGTTGGCTCGGCATAGAGCTAGCAGCGCCATAAAGGGCATCGTCGCGACGCTCATCGCCTTTGTGCCTTTACCATGTCAGCGACTATACCAGTCGGCACAGTTAATAAACCGCGATCTTGGTGTGTTTTTCTTTGTATGTGATTTGTGTAACCGATGATATCAAACCTACGAAGTCAACGAGAAGCGTGACGAGGCACTTTTGGAACCACTTGATTCGCTCCATCGGATCGAATGGTCGGCGGCGGTCAAACTTAAGTGAAACCCAGTATAGTGCACGAGTTCTGCGTATTCCGGGTGGGTTTAGTCGAGGTTGATGCGTGTTGTGTGTTTATTCAGGTAGCGGTCAGCTATAGTCAGCTCCGTGAAGGTCTTTTATTTCCGCTCGTGGACGGGACATTTCTTTATTGCGGTACCAGTGCGAGCCTGGGGTCTCCATAAAGTTCATCACGCGGTAGTGGTACGCGACCACGTGTGTATCACTACTGCGTGATGCGGAGTACGAAAGTGCAAATCCGTGAATTGCGTCCTCGTGTACAAGCGTACATGCAGTGCACGAAATTGACAAAAAAAAAAAAAAGAAGTAAATCCGGTTTTCGAGTTTACCGGCGCATTTACGATGAGTATGTGAAGCCGAACGTAGCATTACCGCCCAGGTATACTCTCGGTACACTGCTGCGGAAGACCGTGCCCCGCGGTCTAGTCCTCTCATCCGTCTACTAATCGATGTTTTCCCCAAACTCGGCCAACTTCAAGACAAACGAGTTACCGCACAGAGCTAAGTGCCAACTTGTTCCTACGAGGGGACCGTCATGCATGTAATGACCGCCCCTCCGTTACCCTCCCCTTCTCTGCGCGTGGCTTAAAAAAAAAAATATATGGACGAAGCTCGAATGCTTCCGACGCTAACACCAACGGTAGGAGGCCCCCCGCTTAGCGTCGCTCACCTCTGAAACGGCTTGTCCGGTAGGGCGGGTAGGCCCTAACCGGCGGCTGCGGCAATATTCGCGCATTTTATAATTTCCACGTGGTTGAACAGGTTAATTACGAAAATGTTCGTTAGCGCGCCCGCCTCTCGCCCCCTGGGCTTTCCCGGCGCCGAACCACACGGCTAGCTTACTTTTTATCTGTCTCTCTCTCTCTTCCCGACTCTCTCCTTACCGAGCATCCTTCCCTCCTCTTTTTCTCTCTCTCTCTCTCTCTCCGCCTCTTTGGACTAGCCCCTCAGGGCGACGCCGAAATCGTGTGCTGCGAAGGGTGACGCTAGTGTTTGGTCTAATGGCGTTACCAATTTTCCACGCGGAGGGGACTTCAATAACGAACGCGCAGCTTTGAAAGCTGCCTTCTCTCTTTGTTTTTGGCTCTTCTTTTTTTACACTATCTCGTTGTTGTTTTGCAAGCACGGCCAGTTATTATTGTGATAATGCGCCGGGAAATGTAGTCATTGTCACTGAATATTGAACAACCCCGCAGGGCGTATTAATGAATTAAGAAGACCATTCGAAAGAGCGGGATGCGATGATCATGAAGCAGAAACTCAGTTTTCTGCGTTTCACGGTAAAACATGAGGCCATTAATACTCCCTAAAAATCGGGTTGTTTGTGCAGTTTAGGAGGTGCTGCCCCTTGATGCTACGTAATATTTAAATCCATAAAACATACATCTTGAGACCTGGAACTGTTCCAACTGGGAGTGAGCAGCGCCAGAGGACTATGATTACGCGCGGGCGAGTTATGTGCCTCAAAATTCCCGTACAGAAAAGTTAACTTCTTAGGTGTTTCCGAGTAGCTTTAGGTTAATATTTTTCAAATTATGTGGATACCAATGGTGCACAAAGGCAATTTGTCATTCGACTACTAACATCGGTGCCCTTAACAAACACCCCCGAGTACGTATTCTACGAATGAACGTTTTTACATTGCTCGCTCACATCAATGTCGATTGAAGTAAGATTTGAAGGCGCTATTCCGTTTTGTCTACCAAATAAAGGTAAAAAACGCAGGCGAGCTTCTGAATGACATCAATTGTAACCCTGAGACGCAGGTTTTCATCTGTTGCGTGTAATAGTAAATCCTTGACGCAGGTATTCATGTGTTACGTGCTGCCAAATACGCAACTATGGAAAACTTTGAATGTTATTAGCTACCCGCGAGACTAAAAGCGTCGCTGTGTAGCCTTTCGAGATTGACCAAACATTCACTAAACCATCTTCAATTTTGGTAATTCTGCTTTCATTGACGGGGAAAGAAAAGGTGGCAATGTCAGACTGTCAACGTCGACGGCGTTGGTTTAGGGACGCGATGACTCCAAACTTTCATTTTACTCCTTTGCAGAATTTATGGAACATGTCATTCTCAAGTGTTAAGTCTTTGTCCCGTCGTCATGGGCGCGAATCACAAGAGGGGGTCACCGGAATGAATCCCGGACAAAAGCTCACCGGACAAAAACTCACCAAAACAGAAGCTCACCGGACAAAAGCTCATCCATTTTTTCACAGACTCGGACAAAAGCTCACCAGGAGAAAAATACATGTTGGTCTGAACACGAGCGCCGACAACTTAGGAGCATGCGTACGACATTAAATGCTACGATAAATTTAATCTGACAGCCGCATGGCTTGTTGATTAGTGCGTAAACAAATTTATTCATCGATTTGTAAGAAGCGAATGCGGTTCCCTGCTACCTCTAGCTGTCTTGGTAGATCTGTGTGTATCTGGACCCGTCGCAAATCTTTTTCAGACGATTCTCTAGGCGCAGAGTGGTTTTTCACACCCGCTTCACTGGGGGCAGACCTCTCCGGGCTTGTGTCAGTGCTGCGGCAAAGAGCGCCTGATCTTGCTTAGCCTCCAGACGCCTGGATGCGTGTGCCCGACAAACGTCTGGATCCCGGAATCCCTTCCTTCGCAGGTGTTGTTCGTCCGGTCTTTATCTTGAAGAGGGGCGTCGTACATATTTCACTGGTCAAGGGAAACTCCGGTCGTCGTCGGCGCACAGTCAGGCAAAGGGAAGAATTCGCTCTGGGTGCCGCTGCAAAAGCAGCAGAAGTATCACGGAAGGGGCCTTTGACATACGTGCGATCAAAGTAGTTTAGCAGGTCACCGATGTCACCGGTAGACTTTCCCCTGGTGTAGTTTAGTTTTCGGGCACAAACTGTGGTGGAAGGAACGCCAGCCTATCCAAATCCCGGACAGCTTTCTAAAGTTGTCATCTGTCTTGTATTTGTCCAAAAGACCCAACTCCCGTTCCTTCAAAAAAAAAATATAAATATATATATATATATATATATATATATATTAAATTTGCAATTCGATGGTTTGTATAATACAGCTTTGCTTCAATTTTCCTTTCACATTACCCTGAACTAATCCATGATTTCAAACACATTTACGACGCATAATGACGGAAACAGTTTATTTTTTTTAGCCATTCACATCAAATATTACCCTGAACCCCGAAAAAAAAACCATGCATTAGTAATGAACAAACATTCTGCCCAACCTTTATGTGCGCGTTTAACGTGACATATGCACAATAAAAAAGCGAGGTCACCATAGGTAGACTTCGCGTCTTCGGTCACTCTTCGGGTTCAAAAATGTCGGTTCATGAAGTTTCTTGGACGTGGCCCAAGGGGGCTCCGACTTACCTAGAGTCAAGCAAGCTTGATCGTGTCAGCTCCTCTAAGTTTCAGTGATCTACATTTTACTACCAAATCGTTGCTTCTCTGCCTGTTGTGGCTGATCTGTCCACACCTTTGCGTGGGATGGGATACCAGTTCTCCTAAAAAGGGTGCAATGTCCATCACATCCGCACATTATCCCATCCGGTGTTTCGCTCGGGTAGCCCCCAAAATGAGGGGAGCATTTATCCGGGTCTGTGAAAAAACAAGTGAGCTTTTTTGCGGTGAGCTTTTGTCCGGTAAACGTTTGTTCGGTTACACACCGGAATATCTCCTTGCCAACGGTATTTACTCGGTCCCTCTAGGTCTAAAACAGTCCAGTAAAAGACGGGCCGGCAGGCTTCTTTACAGATTAGTTATTAGCGACCGAAAGCGTTGCTGTGGTCGGAGTTTGCAATTGGCCAAACCAAAGCTTCACGTATACTGACAATGCCCGCCCAATCGCCGGTTCAGAGGAAAATCCTGCCACTCACGGCGAGGCAAATCCTGGCCGTGACGTTACGAACGAAAATCATAAGAGGGCGCCACCGAAAGACCTCGGCGCCAATAATCCGCCACACTGGGGCCGTGTCACGCTTTTCCTTCCAAGCTTCAATGAAATCATAAAAGCTTGAGACCGAATGGCGCTCACAATAAGCCTCCGATTTTCCGACTCGAGAGAAACAAGGAAAGCAAAAACGAAATCTACATGAACCCTAATTCATTCCTCAAAGCCGTCACACACACACACACACACACATAAAAAGGCGGAATTAAGGACCGAGCCGAACAAGAGTGTCTGTCGGCTTCTTAAAGTTGGTGCGCGCAGCACGCAACTTGGTCGTTTCAATTTTAGCGTGCGCGCGCGCCTTGAACGCGATCGGAACTTTTCGAGGAAGTAAGAGAATTCGTCGAACCGGATCTTCCCCCATTAGCATTTTGGACACCCTGGGGAGACATTTGGCTCCGAGGAAGCCTCTACTGCAATTGCCAGTTCCTTGGCGACGACGACGACGACGACGACGACGGCTTCAGCTTGTGTTTTGTGCCTTATTTCTCGCGCCTTCTTTGTGCGCTTCGTTACTTTCAATTTGGCCCCGACACGGTCGCAGTCGTCCCCGGTTAACAATGAGAGAACTGGAGACAATGCCCGTGTCTCTCACTACACTTCTTTTTTTGTATGTCTTTCCATCTTCTTTTAGTTCGACTTTGAACGCGGTAAAATATTCACTTAGCTCCTGTATAATACTATTTCTTCGTAATGAAAAGAAAGGGTTCGGATGAATATGTGAATGTCGCTTGAACTCTGCACGTAACGCTGAATACAAAATAAAAAATAAACGCACTTAAAGTAAGAGTGAAAAACTACCGTGAACATGGTGTTTAGGGAAGCTGTCCTTGTGTATTTTTTTATCAAGGTTTATGACATTCGTGCTGATAAAGAAAATACTGACTTTCATAAAATTGCGAAAATTAATTCATTAAGAATTGCAAGTAAATAAGGCAAGTAAAAGATGAGGAGCGCCTAGTGGCCCGGGGATGGCGTGATGTCCTCATGAAAACGGAGCAACTAGAGAAAGGCTAACCGCAAAATAAATTTAAACAAACGCACCTGCCCGGAGCTGTTGCTAAATACGCGCAGATATAAAAAATAAATAAAACTGAGAAGGCATCGTAGTTCAATAAAACAAGATTATACATATGCCGGTTCATTTGAAAACGCGATTGCCTTTGTGGCCACCCAAAACAAAATTGAAGCCGGCAAAAAAAAACAACAAAAAACAAACTACCGGAAAAGTAAAATGTTGCCAAAAACCTTCCAACCCAATTCCTTGTTGCATTGTGATGAATCCTGAATGTTTATATTGTACAAAATCGGAATGGAGCAGTCGAGCTGGAGTATATCTATAAGTTTCTTAAACCACCTGAGACTGGCTGAGGAATGAGAAGAATCCAAAGTGAAAGAGAAAGGAACAGAATGACAAAACTTTACCCACGTTTCTCACAACATTTGTTTTTGTTCATTCATCATTCCTTTAGTTTGACTTTGAACGCAGTAAAATATTCACTCAGCTCAAACAGCAGTCGGTGCTGAAAAGTGTAGCCCGGTGCAGGTAAGGGCAGAGAAATATACTTCCCGTTGTGTTTTCTAGATAGGCTGCAAACGTGAAACGAATGAGACGCCCTGCACAGAGTGCAGATGGTGCGGTAGGTGCAGGTACCTCGAACACAGCCTATATCGAAACGCCATTTCTTCGTAAAGAAAAGAAAATGTATGCATGGTTGTGAACAATGCCTGTACTCCACGCGCAGTGCCCATATTAGGACAAAACACACAGACACACACACTCCAAGTAGGAGACTGAAAGTACCGTACGCATATTGTATATTATTATTCGTTATTTGTGAGCATCGATTTTTGTAGCACCAATGTTTGCGTAGAACTACTTTTATGGTGCTCCCATTTAGTCTGCTCAAGCACGAAATGACAAGGTATCATTAGGCACAACGTCATGATATAAAAACAAATTATATGAATTACTGACAGACATCGTCAGCTGCAAACCGTAAATCATGATAAAAATATGGCTGACATACCAGTTATAATATTTAGTTATTCAAAACGTTTTTAAAACCCGGTACCAAAACTGGACTACCACCCCACGAGCTTAGCTGGTGACCTTGAGAACGCCCAACGTGTTCATCTTCATTGCAAGTGTACGTAATATCATAGGGCATTGTAATTTAATCATGAAGCACGAGGCTGTTCGTATTCTTGTCAATGTCTTACACCATTTCAATCATTTCATTTCATTTCATTTCATTTATTAGCCCGCTTGAATTGGGGTGGCAGGGGCAAAGGGTGCATGATAGCACGTGACCCAGCTCCAGTTCCCCATACAGGTTTCAGAGCGGCACAGCAGATGCAAAGCACGCACAAGTTAGTTAACAAGAAGAATATTTGGTGGTGCTAATTGAATTTTGGAATTGTGCGTGCCTCCCGCTGCACCGTTTGCACATTGTTCGTACCCGAAGCAAATAGACTGCCTTCTCGACATGACTTGAAAATTTCTCAAGATCGAAACATTGGCTGTTTTGAAATTTAGACCTTCATGACGGGCGGCGGAGAAAAGCTCACCGCAATACTGTCCGATGCGGAGAAAAGCTCACCGGGCTTTTGACGGATGGGGGGGGGAAAGCTCACCTACGAATTGAAGAATTCAGCGTTCATTCAGGTGAAATGCGTTCACTCAACTGAAATACAACCACTAACAAAAGAAGAAAAAAATTAAGCTGTATTATCTTCTTTATGGCGGTGTGTTCACGAACAAAAAATTGTGAAAATGTCAGTAATTCTATTTTTTCCGCATTGTTTCACTGACGAAGAATGGAACAAACAATCTCACGTGTTTAAAACTTCATATAATGATAAATACTAACTTATTTCTAGCTGCAGTTGTTTCAAATAAATTAATCTGATTTAAATTAAATAAATCTCATTTAAATCTAAAAAATTGAATTTAGATAAAAACAAATTTTACATTTTTTTTTCTACCCTGGCTACAGCAGATCCACCTCATGTGAAGAGTGTACACTATGTAACATGGTCAACATAAACAGGCGACGTTTTTTTGTGTGTGTGTGTCTAGAATTCAGAGGTTGCCATCAAAACGTATAGTGTTGTGGAAGTTGCTCATTTGGGGCACAGATCTTATGCGATAAATGTTTGACGATAATGAATCTCTTCTCTAAGTAAAATGCGAAAACTCGCGTCGCTCTAATGATGTTGCACAATGTACCACCTGTGTAAGAGACGACTAAAACTGCAATTAAATGGTAGGACCACTTTTCATCAAAATTTAATTCGAGGTGAGCCTTTCTCCAATTCTGTCAAAAGACCGGTGAGCTTTTCTCCGGGCTGGCATAAAAGTGGGTGAGCTTTTCTCCGGTGAGCTTTTCTCCGGGATTCGTTAATGACTCATCAATGACAATCTCAACAATGTGCGCCGTATTAACGCGTTCCCGCACATTGATCTCAAATAACAACAGCTTCGACCGTATGATGGAACCCAATAAAAGAGGCCGAAAGTAGTTAAACAAAAAAATGGATGACAGAGAAAGACGGTCGGGTCGTGAGACAAAGCGTAAAAATGAAACGAGGGAAATGAAGTCGGATGAAAAGATTGAGAAAGAATTTCAATTATGCGGGGACGAAAGTGCTTTCCTCCCGAATGAAAAGGGAAATGTGGTACTTTTCGGTGTGCCGAAAACGAGGGCCTCTTTTGTCGTGAGGCCTCTGACTCGAGTCAAGTGCCTCAAAAGAATTTTCTGTTTTAAAATTAAAATTTTAATCGCGGCTTTTTCCTCTTTTTTTTGCTTCTATTTTGTTTGTTATTTGTGCCGGACGAGTTTTGCACTAGGTAGGTCGTGCACCCCGAGGGTATTTACAATACTGCTCATGTTAACTTTTGTTCCAACTGTTCTAGTGTCCCAAGCATTCTTGTTAACAACCGTTGGGCACATATAATGTCTAAAATCGATTCCAGATTACTAAAATTGATAAAAATAGGCTAATAGACACTGAAATTCTAAGAAACGCTGGACGTGGCGGAAGCCAAGCATCTCATTATCGCTCGTCAACCAATCAGGTTGCGGCATTAGAGGGTAAGAAAACCAAAGAACCAATCACGAGGCAAGACGTGTGAACATAATGAGCCAAGCCCTCAGTTTATTATGTTGTCTGTGACTAAAAAGAAGACAACAGAAAAAAATTGCTACGTGTTGTGCAAAGTGTCGTAGGCGTTACGATAAAAGTAACGAACTACGTTACTCGCTACTTGCAGTAAAAAGAAGGCTGTACCGTTGCGGATAAAAGAAATGTAACACAGGTTACTTCAGCGTTGTTTTTTGTTTGCGAATTAAAACGTTTTAGTGTGTGTGCTTTTTTTACGTTACAGGTCGGCATACAATCTATAGTTTAAAAAAAAAAGCATTGTGTCCATGCAAAAAAACAAAAATTGACATATTTACCTTATGTTTTTGCGCTTAGTCCTTAATACTTCCGAGTTAAACCACGACCGTATATGTGAAGCTGATTTACGAGTCGTCGGTACGGAGCTTGACGAAAGAACCAGCCTCCCAGATTTGCACACAGAACATGACTGAGTTTGAATTAATTCTAAACTGGGAGAGCGTTTGCGTGAGGAAAAGAGGGACAACCTTTTCAAGGCATATGGAATGACCGCCTATAAGCACACGCGCAAAAACAAAATTGCAGTTTTTTTGGTTTTTTTTTCTCTTAAAGTCTTGGGAAGATGTAAGAAGTAACGTAACTACGTTATCCGTTACTGTGTCGAAGTAACGAGTACACTACTATCCGTTACCAAAAAATGAAACGCCTTACCGGTAACGCTTTTACGCTTACCGCGTTACCGCCAACAGCTGGTTCTGCATAACACGAAGAAAAAAAGTAATAAAACAAGCGATATCAATTGACTGCTTAAGAAACCCGGTGCTCGGCTTATTATATTTACCTATCTTACTTCATGATTCGCTCCTTTGAATGTTTGGCTGACGCAGCCATCTATACTTGACTTCAATGATAATATGCTCAGGACGTTTCCTGCGCTCTCAGTGTGTATAGTACCACCTTAATTTATAAATTCAGCCTTTCATCGTGCAACATTATGTCACAGTGAAGAATCGAACTGGGATTAGCCAACACGAGCATACAAGGTGTGTTTTTTTTCTGGATTTAAAGATTAGTTTTAAAAAAAGGCAAAGGTTTTACTGATGCAGTTTATGCAGGAAAGTTATACGGCCGGGGGAACACAGTATAGGGGCCTATTCGTCACGATAAGTTGGGTAATTACCTAAATAGTGATAATTAACTTTTTCAATTAGTGAAAATGAACGTTAGTTTTCAGCTAGAAACTTGCTGAGCTTCATCGAAAATCAATAAATTAGTCAGTTTTAGAAAGACTTGGAAGACACGCGCGCCGCTTAGCAAGCGCGTGCGTGGCCGAAGGGTTACTGTGCTTGGCTGTCGCGCGCAAGATCCGGGTTTGATTCCAGGCAACGGAATGTTCTTCTATTTATTCTTTCTACTTGGAGTTCTCGCTAACTCAAGAAGTTTCTTGTCTGACCGAGTTAAGAATGTTCTACGCGTCGAACGTTTTAGGCCGACTGTTTCAGAGACCCACGCGGCTACAAAAGGTGCTCCGCGTCGCAATCCGCAGTCAGTCTCGCCCCGGCGTCCGATCCTGCTGTTTCGCCGCCATCGACTCCTGCGATGCTATCCTTTATTTATTTTGTTTTGGGCCCAAGTTCGCCCCATTAAACGTTTCCGTTCGCTCAGTTATTCTTTGTTTCATCACCTCTTCATTCGTGACACTATACACTGACAAAGCCTGGAAGATCGCCACGAGAAGCGGCGCCGAAATGGAAAAGTTGGAGCAGCAGACAACGGATGAGAGAAAAGCAACCTGACTGGCGCCCTGCAGCGGCGAGACGCCAAAACACACTACTCCCAAGCTAGTGTGTTTCGGGTTCTCGCCGCTGCAAAGGCTGTGCGCTGACGTCCAGGTTCCCCGAGAACTCGGCTCTTTGATGCTCTGTGCTACCATTTCCTCGCAATCCAAAACTGCGACCGGCCACTCTATGGCTCCGTCGTCGAACTGGCAGGCTTTGTGAGTATAGAGGAGGCTATGGCTAAAGTTACCATTCTTGCAGCGGGAGCAAGGCTGCCGATGAAGTGACGGTCCCGCGCGGTTTTTTCGTCTCTTAGCATCCGCGTGTTCTTAATGCCAGCCTTGTGCATGTTGCACAATTCTTAACATTAGCTCCCCACGCGCTCAAAGTCCTTCTAAATATTACTGATGTAGTGTTGTGGGATGACGCCCAGAAAGTTTCTAATTGGAAGCGTATTTTTATTTTCCCTAATTAAAAGGTAAGGAACAAATTATAGAAAATTATTTGACGTCTCGTGAAAACTGGCATCCTACGTTGTGTTCCCTTTGCAGTATAACGCACCTGCACACACGGCATTCGTGTAGCTTTCATAGCTTATTTTCAACAAATCTGTGAAGCCTAAGAGAAAAAAAGACACCCTGTATGACGGAGACACGAGAATGTATTTATGTTAAAGGGGTAGTGCAACGATATGGGTAGCAACATCTCTCAATTTGCACAAGCTCACTGTCACTAGTGGGACCCAAGGTAACTCGCTTGCAACGTCACTGACCGAAAAGCTACTTCATCGCCGCGTACTTTCGAGTGCAAATGCGCACGTTTTCATTCAGTCTATCCTTCGCAAAGCTTGATGACCAAGTTGAGGAGTATCAAATTTCGGCGTTGTCAACATTTCGATCCCCAGGATTTTGTCATCAAGCTTCGCGATCCCAACTGTGACGATATTTAAATGCAGCTCATGAAGTGGCCACGCACACTGCATAAGCGTTTTATTTGGGTTCGGTGAAATCAATCCCTCAACACGCATTCGTGTAGTGGCTCGTGCCCAATCACTGCGATTAGAATATATCAACTTAGAATATATCTACGCCATATATCCACGTAGAAATTAGACATATATGTCTAATTTCTACGTAGATATATGGCGTAGATATATTCTACGTAGATATATGGCGTAGAATAACTGACCCATCGACGAGGACAAATTTCAGTGAACTAAAGGCGCCATATATGGCGCCTTTAGTTCACTGAAATTTGTCCTCGTCGATAGGTCAGTTATTACAGCGGTTTATTGTGGAGAAATCGACTGCTGTCATTTAAATGTCGCTGATTCGAGTCCTTTTTTACGTGCGAAAAAATGATTTTTTTTTATGTACTCAGCGGCGGCGACGGCATCGACTGGGAGTGTTCGTCTGAATGATGACGTCACAGGGAGTTTTCGCGAATGACAACCTTACGATTTCCACAAGGCTCCCTCCCAGCGAGGATCCCACCAACAGCCGTCCTTGTAAAAAATGCGGGGAGGAGAAGAGGCGAGGAAGAATGCTCATGCCTTTTACAGGCCGAAGACTTTGATCAAGAAACACCAGAAGCACAACGTTGTTGCTCTCGGCATCTTTCTTCTGACGCATTATTCGCGCCTGATTTAATCAAGTACGAAAGGTACACCGTGTCGATTCATATGGGTGTACTTTTCATCACTGTATTAAGACAATTTTGATTGCAAAACAATGAAACATTCAATAAAAAAGTGTACACGTGAGAAGGGAGGTGTCGCTACCTTTCTCATTGGGGGCCTTAGCCCACACATCTGGGGGAGGTCAGGGGATTTACTGTAATAATCAAATCAAATCAAGTTTATTCCAAGACACTCTGGTGGAAAAACCCATACAAAAGCTGTTAAAAAACAGCTTGACTATACTTCGTCTCATCCTACGATGGACTAAAGGCCAAAGCCACGAAGCGCCAGGTTCAATCACGTTCCACGGTAAATTATGAAAATTATGACACGCTTAGCATTGATTAGGTTTTGGACGAATAATGCTCCAAATCCAAAAACGCTGCGTCATTTTTATAGCTTCGACACTGCAAACAGCCAGTACGTCGTGGCTTTCTTTGCAATGTAAAATTCTTGAGTCAATCATTGCTCGATCCGAATCACTGTCCTCCCATTCCCATCAGTGATCCGAGACGCGGGCACCGATACGTGCATCGAAGCGAAATACCACGCAATGTCTAAATGGCTCGTGATTGAATCTGGCGGTTTGTAGCTTCTGCATTTAGTCCATCGTAGGGTGAGACGAAGTATAGGTATGGGATCCCTTTAAATTGATACAATAACATTGACAAGCATGCAATTCTCGCGGATATACACGAATAAACGAACTCGATGGAGGAGACAGGCGCATCCTACACGTAGTTTGTCAAATTGCTCCATTTTTTGTTCTTTTTACCGCGCTGTTTTTTTGTTTTTTTTAACAGTTTTTATTGTTCTATTTCTTTTGCGCGACAAAGTAGAGTGAACTTAGAAGCGGGTTCTGTTATGGTGAATTCCACTCGTAGATCCGGAGCGCTTTCCAAACTCCGCGAGGAAGGCGAAATTCCGCTCCGTGGGACCCGCTCCGAATCTTCGAGGGGAAGATAAACTCGCCTTTTTGGAGCGACCTCCCCCACACCCCTCCCCATCGCTTCCCCAGCGCCCCTCCGCCGTTCAAAATAGCCGCTGCTCGAACTTGACAAGCCCACCAACGCCTGAGCCGACTGATCTTTCCGACGCAGAAATAACACGCGACACAGGCCGGGCGATATTATACGTACCACGGCGCTCATGTCGCAAATAACGAAGACGTCCGCGTTCGGCACCGTCACATACCTTTCGGCCGCGTCGAAGCGGCGGGGCACGGACAGCGATTGCCAGCGGTGGAGTTCAGATTTCCGGTACGACTTTAATAAACAGAGAGGTAACAAACCATCACTTGCACGGTCGTTGCCTAATCTCCTCTTGCTTTATTGCACGGGAAAACGCCGGCGGAATGCCGTGTAAAAAGGTAAACAATCATTGGCTGCGTAATGAAGAGGCCTAACCTTGCGTCTGCGTCCGGCTTTCCTGTCGTTCTTCCTCTCACGATCACAGATGTCAGCGCTTACGATTTACCACGCTCCACAGTCCCGGCTTTGTATCCCTGATCTACGCGAGGTGGAAGCGTTCGAGCCGTCACAATCCCACGTAAGCAACCGATGCACCCGAACAGATCCAACTCGACGACCCGTCCGGCCCGCCGACCTCGACAACCTCGCCGCGCATGCGCACTGCCGATTTAGACGGAAATCACGTGGGCCGCTCTGTCAACTTCCGGAGAGATCTGTGAAATCCCGCAGAGCAAGTTCGGCGGAGTTCGAGGCGCTCCGTGCAGCGGGCGTTACCAGAGATCTACGAGGGGAAGATGACCAGCTCGAGCCAGATCTGCGAGCGGAATATGCGCGCTCCAAATGGAGCGCTTTTGGAGCGCTCAAGATCTGCGAGTGGAATTCACCATTAGAAAGCGCCACCGCGCGAGCTGAAAAGGCGGAGGAGCGAATGGACCTTTTGTAGAAATACGCGGTGCGCATGCGCGGAGTATTTCATGCGCCTGGGTTCGAGAGTATCTAGTTCCAAACAATCCGCCATCTTGCATTTCTCGCCTTTGAGCGGTTTCGTTGTGTCGACCTCGGGGCGGAAGATTACGCACGATGGGGACAAAGGTGAGCTTGGGGGAGCCGTATCTAGGTCACATCGCCTCAATGGGTGAACAGGATGTAGCTGACGTTTTGGGTGTGGAACGGGTGGGAGAGGCCTTGGGCGCGCGTTGTTTTCCAGTCACCTAGTCTCGAACCGATTCGCGTGTCTAGGTGGCAGCACATATTCGCCAAGAGGTCCATTGTACTCCGCCTTAACTAGGGTGCCTTCATGTGCGCTTTGCTTGGGGTGATGACATCTGGCCATTTTGTTTCGAACGGTTATTTTTATTTTTTGTTCTGAAGCGCGTGAAAGAGCGTCTCCCTGCACGCGCTCGTGGCGCTGACTGTGCTACGGCGACATTTTGTTTCCCGCGATTTCTTTGTATTTTCCCTGTGAGTGCGTGCTGTCGGCATCGGGTACTACAAAGGGTGGCATCACCCTAAACAGAAGGACATTGAGGCACTCTAGCCTTAACTAAAGCGGACCGCCATGCACGCTACGGAGTCATCCCAGCCAGTCGGACGCTAGCCTAGTCCCACGTGACATCATCATCGTAGTGTGCGCACCGATACGCAGACGGAAGGGTCACGTGTTACGCAATGTGCCTTTGGATTGGTTCGCGCTTCACATTTTCGAAGGACCGCAGATTACCTATACGTGCCATCGAAGTCAATTACAATGCCGAAGCGACCACGGGACACGTAGACCCGTGATATCTTCACAGCGTTGGATTGGCTGCGACGTCTGGTAAAGTCCGCTACAATCCAATGTAAAAAAAAAATATATATATATAAAGAAAACGTACTATAAAGTTTGCCACGGGTTCATTTAAAGAAAAAAAGAAAACAGGCGCTGGAGAAAAAGTAGCTCGGCTCCTAAAGTTAGAGCGTAGAAAAGATCCAAATAACAATAAACATAAAAGGTGTAAAGAAAACGTAGGAGTTGAAAAGAAGTGCTACGAAGCAACTGGCGGCAATGGACTTGGTGGGGGGAAGAGGGGGGGAAGGAGCCAGTTACAGGACGACGACGTTTTGAGCAGTTCCCTAATGGCTGATGCCAGGGAGCAAAGAGCACAGCGTGTTATACTGGGAGCGCTGTGTGAAAAGAGCGGCTCGGCCGTGTTTCCGAGCCGGCACTTTAAAAAAAAAAATCCCGTGGCGATGGAAGTGCATCGAGGGCCCCGACAGGGACACCTAATGCGATTACGCGATCGGGGAGAAGGGGAACCTGCTGCACCGCTTCCGACATGGGTGAACTTGCGCGCGCACACCGTTCGCTTTGCCCGCTAGCGACTCGCGATTCGTAAAACGTTCATAAACAAGTAAAAAAAAAGCAAAAAATAATATATGTATACATAAATTGTCATAAAATTATAATATAAAAAGAGGCTTTATGAAAAAAGGAACAAGTCAAGTGTGAAAGAGTAAAAAGGGTATTAGCAAAACTGTCGCTCTAATGTCTTACTTTTTTTTTTTTTTCTGAGAGTCGGTGCTGGCAGTCATGCTGAAATGTGTTCCCTCGTTTGTGCGTTTTCTTTTAACATACACGAAAGCGAAGGATAAAGACCAAGTAAGATGTTCGATAGTTTACTCAGTTTATCCTAAAAGAGACAGATAAGAAAACGGGGCATCTGACTTTATTTTGCGTCTGGGAATACGCCCCAAACTTCCTTTTTCTTTTAATTGCATCCACTTGAAACGTCTAAATTAGAAGGAGAAAAACGCCAACAGTGCTTAATCGTCTCTTTATTATTTAATATCTTATTAGATTGATTTGGTTTGGTTTTTTATTCCCATCAGGTACTAAGTACAGGGTGTCACAAAAGAAAATTTACACGGTCTTTTTTACAGCAAAAATAAACTAGGCATCGCCGAACGCTCATTCTCCGCCCAAAGTTAGCGCTAGAGGTCACAACAAGATGCCAAAGTTTCTGCCCGATCCGATAACTTAATCATAAGTTATAAGTGATTTTCTGAAAATTTCAATGGGAAAATGGCGGCCCACGGAGTTTTCGAACACATGGTGCTCTATGGCACCAGAAACCGAAAACGGGAAAAAATTGCTACCTTTGGGCGGAGAATGAGCGTTCGGCGATGGCTAGTTTATTTTTGCGGTAAAAAAGACTATGTAAGTTTTCTGTTGTGACACCCTGTACATGATACTGGAGGCGTGAGTAAAATATGGCAGTGGCTTAGCTCGGCTATGCCAGGATATACGTAGCCTGGCATAGCCGAGCCGGCAGCTGGTTATTCTTAGCTTTCCTGGTTGTCTAGGATTAGCTTGATTATCATGCTTACTGCTGCTTCAATGACACACACACGGTATACGCATTATGTGGCAGATGTATATTTATTTATTTTTTTTTTTGCTCAACGTCTGGTTGTTTCTCTATTGCCACAAAGACGGCTCGGTGGTCACAGGCAACTACTTCGGGATCCGATGAGTTAAGCTTCTCCGCTCTTCTGCACCGCTGAGCAGCAATTTCGCTCTCCTTCTCCATGGCTATGCCCCACTGGCAAACGCCTCGCTATATGTGTACCGCCACTGATACCTCTGCGCATGCGCACAAAATGAGAGGCGCCATCAAGCGGATCCGGTGCAGCGTCAGACTTGGCTACTGCGCAATGGAGGCGCACAGCTGGGCACGCGCCGGCGCCACTGCGTCTGCCGCGGCTATGACGTCACTCCTCTGGAATGCGCAGACCGACGAGGCGCGCGCGGCGGCGGCGGAGCGCGCGGCGGTGGCTTCTCCGGCGCGCCAGCTGTGCGCCGTGTGACGTCACTGCTCCTCGCGCATGCGCAGCACGGCTCTCCAGGAGCCACGCGAAACTGCTCAACCACGGCCAGTGTAGCTCACGCTACAAAAGCTGCCGCAAGAACAGCTTAACGAAGCCGCTGGCCCGCTCAATGACATTTGTGCAGCACAACCAAAAAATGAAAATTTACATGTAGTTCAATTTTCCTTGTTAAAAAAAAACGTAGGAATATCATTACGAAAAGATAACAAAAACATCGTCATACCATTTAATTTCCAGCACGAACGAAGAAAATACACACAAACTGATTCGCAACCGCGCGAATCAAAGGAGATATATGAGAACGTATGGAACTGATTAAAAATAAACCTTACGACGCTCACGGATTACTAATCTCCTCAATTTTATATAATATTTTTTATACAAGAAAGGCTGCCTGGAAGTTTAACTTCCTCCTTACTGGTTTGAATTACATATTTTTAGTTGGATATTTTATTTTCGTGTTGTCGTTTCAGCTAATGTACAAATGTGGGTGAGAATTTTTTATTTAAAAAAATACATGTCTAATACGCACTTTTTTAAATAAAAGACACTGCAAAGTAAAAGCTTGGCGGAATTTGTTTATGTTTTTTTCGAGCTGTTTACTTTGTGGCCGAGGCGAAAACTGACTTTTTTCCAGCGTTTGGGAAATGCATGTTTGAGCGCTCGCTATTATCTTATTTCTCAGAGTAAAGCACTAATATTAACTCTCTCGTGATACTCTCGAAGTAGGCTTAATTAGGCTTAAGGAACTGAACACAATCTTGTGTTCTGAAAACTTTTTTTTAAATGTCGAATTGTGTTTGTCTTTTTTTTTCAGCAAGGTTTGGTAAGTTTTTATGTGCAACATATTTAAGTTATATTCATAACCTTCACATCAGCAGGAATATTAAACTTCGCTCTTTTTAATGAATACATAATACTACATCTTCAAAGTAATATTCGTTACATAAAATGGAATGAAAGAAAGTTTCGAAAATCTAGCAAATTCATGATCGATCGATGTAATGGGTTTTTCGAGAAAACCCCATATTCCTATAATTATAAGCTCCATACCCCTTTTTAAAACATCGCTCCTCTCCTCCACCCCTCCCCCCCCCCCCCCCCCCCCTCTCGACCCTCTCGATCAGTACATAAGCGCCAATGCTTCACCAACACGTGGATGCCGCAGAAGAAAAAAATCTTGCTGGTCGCTCAAAAACTATGAATGCACCGCCGCTTTCAGCTAGATTGCTGTAGAGAGGTTCATTCCTCTGAAAACTGCTTGAAGGGGCCCGAACAAAAAACAAATCGCTCGGTTCCCGTGGTCCTTCGTGTATGGCGGATGAGGAATGTACTCAAGCCCTAGACCCTCACTTTTTGTTTTTCCACTGTCGCACGCAGCATCTGGTGGCGCGCGTAGTCGTGCATCAGTAACACGCCATAGGTCAGAAAATCACAGCGCTTTTACTTGATCACCGAATTCAAGTTCTTCTCAAGCGTGTCAGAGTACGATGCTTCGTTAACACTGAGTACCCTGGGCATGCGACGTTTGACAATTGGTTCTTCATGATCCCAGAAGACGACGAGCATAACATTGCCTATAGTCTGATCTGACCAGAACTTTTGTCTTGGTGACGAAGTGTGCCTCCTCTTTGCTTGCTTTGTTTGTTTCTGACGGCGCATAGTTGGTTTACACATTCCTCCAAAGTGACAATGTTTAGAATAAAAATCCTCTACCTCAACTTTATAGCATCGCAGCACTTCCGTCTCGCACACATTTACAGGGCGCTCCTTTGCGGCGTAAGTTGTGTAGGTACTCACCTGGTGGAAACTTCACGGTTTGCAGAATACCGCTAATGACGCGGTGCATGAAGCGATGAATAATGTTAAATTCTTCAGCCATTTCATCCGTAGTTACACCGCTGTTTTTGTGAACAAGCCGCTCATCTTCTGAAGTGTAATGTGTCGTCGTCAAAGTGGGAGCCCGACCGGAGCAAGGTGTATCAGTCCCACTTGGCTCTCCGATTAGGAACTTCTTGTACTACTCATCCTCCGATAGGTATACGCGGGGTTTTCGCCCTGTGCACCAAAAAATCGTATTTACTCAGCGCCACACTTACCATGATGCACGCTTTCAAAGGGGTAGCCATTGTGAGATGGGTGTGGTCACGTCACCCTTTCCAGAAGGCCTTTCTTTAGTAGATGGCCTTTCTTTAGTAGAAGTCCTTTCTTTAGTAGATGACCAAAGAATATTTGAAGCACTCTAGTTTATCCCGGAATTTTAATTCATTATAACTAAATTGCGCTTACTTTGCCACGTACCTTGAGCATTTGTTCAGGTGGCTTTGTCTGGGATTCTGCCATACTTCCAACTGTTCGATCTTTATTCCAAATTACGTGTTGAGCAGAGTGGTAACAGTTTGCTAAGAAAAAAAGTTCTCCTAAAAGTAAAGTAAAACTAAAAAAAAAACAGCTATGCTGCATTCCTACGTGGAGCTCTCGCCCCGTGGCCGTCAGGTCAGCAAAAAAAAATGAGTACGCACGGATACAGCAAGAAAGATGAATGTGCGTGCGAAGGCACAGAAGAGGAAGGAGATGTAAGAGAAAGAGTCAAAGGGGGAAGGAGTGATGTCATAGAGTGGAAGCGATTCCCCATCAACTTGATCTTTTTAGTGATGGGAAAAAAAGGAGAAGGGTGGGGTGGGGGGGGGGGGGGGGGTAGCGTTGTCGGTAGCTGTTGTCCCTTGTCGGCACGGCCGTCTCTTATTATTGCGTTGTTTCCGGGGCCACGCTTGGGGCGCAGGCAGCACTTAGGAGGTGAAAGCACCGTCCGGAGTGCTCATCATCAGGAGAACGGGGAAGCTATTGAGCTCATCTCGGTCCCTATGAAAGCTGCACTCGTGTTAGCCTTGCTCCAGTGGCTGTGCTAGGAGTTTTACCTACCTCTTCTTTTTGTATTTTTGTATAGTTTTTCTCTTCTTCCTGCGTTTTATTTTTTTATTAGGTCGCCAAGAGGACTTAAAAGAGATCTGTAAGTCCCCTTGGCGAGCGAATAAGACTTGGGTGAGGATGGCAGAAAGTTGTATGAAGAGATATAAGGTTAGGGTGAGTAAAGGGATAGCAGATGTCCGGAAGGTTCTCGTTTGATTTGTGGAGACGAAGATATATGAGCGGGTACAGCTGTCACCGTTTTTAGTTGCTGATTGAAGAGATAGTTAAGTTGTGTTTTCATACTTTGGTTTCTCGTTAAAACTTACTTTTATAAAGCTGCAATCTTCAGGAAGGGAAAAGATGTGGCTTCTATTACATCCAAACGTGAAGTAATAGCAAATTAGAGAAGGAAAATGAGAGCCCTTTACAACTCCCTGTAACGCCGAATTAGAGCGCAGATCCTGGGGAGGAGGAGGGAAGGGTATTGGGGGGGTGGGTCAAGTGACCTCGGGGGGGGGGGGGGGTCACGTGACCTCGGGGGGGGGGGGGGTGTCTCGTGACCTGGGGGGTCATGACCTCGGGGGTCACGTGACTCGGGGGGATCACGTGACTTTGGGGGTCACGTGACCTCGGGGGGGGGGCGTTCACGTGACCTGGGGGAGGTCACGTGACCTCACGGTTACGCCGACGGCGACGGCCACGCCGACGCCGCTCAAGCCGGAAACGGGCACCTTAGAGCTGCGCTCTAAATAAAAGGGAACCATTTGAGGGTAGGTAAACGGATACGTCTGAACGCTTTGAATCATACGTTGGCCCGTGCTACCTTAGTTCAGAAAAGCGAGTTCGTAATATTTACAGGTAATATATAATTGTACAATGTTTTTCACCAACGACTTAGTCGGGAGCTTTAGGGAACTGCTGTTGCACATCCGATACGGTACGATGGGCCCTTCGCTTCGAACTGCACATGCGCTACCCCAGAAGACTCTCACTAGCGCAGTTCGTACCAGAGGGAACAGCGTACCCTATCGAATGTGCGAAAATGGTTCCCTAAAACTCTCGAATAGGAAGTTTTATAGAACCGTTTTTGCACATCCAATACGGTACGGTGGGCCCTCCGGTTCAAACTGCGCACGTGCTACCCCAGAAGACTCCCATGTGCGCAGTTCGTACGGGAGGTTGTGATCGTACCGTATTGGATGTGCGAAAACGGTTCCCTAAAGCTCCCCACTATCTGTTCCCCTACCGTAACGTCATCGATTCTGACGTGTGATATCTTCCATGTTTCTAATAGATCAAATGGCAGTCAAATTGCAGAAAAATGTCCTCGAACCCGGCGGAATCTTGTCTATCGCCTGCTGGCAGATGTCACAAAATTGGTCCGCTGAGTCGAGTTTTCCAAATCTCTCTTTCGGCTAAAGAATATAACGCATACAGTGTTTGCTCTTTGTATCATTTTGTAGAGCCGTCTTTAGAGTGCACACGAATATGGTGCGTGATTTGTCATTTGTCATGGTTAAATTGACCAATGACTAATTTGTGACGAACAAAATGGGGAAAAATACCGCCTTATTTGGATCATAGTAAGCTAGACCATCTTCCCGGTGTATAAACATCGATTAAACAGTTCTAGTTCGAACTTCTTGCCGTGAAAATCACATGGATTCAAGGATATCAATGCACCGTACGACGATAGAGTTCAAGGAATTCAAATAACTTCGCTTGGCACTGCACCCTTTTATATTAGGCTCAACGTATTACACGATATTATATTCGAGTGTAATTAGCTAATCGTTTATAATTTATAACGTCTCTATAAGATGTAAGCAGTCAAATTTGGTAGCTGAAAAAAAAAAAGTAATCGCTGAAGAATATATTGTTACTAACTTTCATCCTTGGCTTTTTTTTTTGTACATCTGCCACCTTAATCTAAACAATTGTCAAGAAACCTGCAACCTCGTTTGAATGATTTTGAAAGATGCATTGCTATCGAAATTGTGGGTGACGCGGGTTGAGACCTGATCATTGAGAACCCCATATTTTGCAACAACAGCAACAACAACAACAACAAAAACTTGGCTTACAGAAAGGACGCTAACACGTAAAGCGCCTTGCATCTTCGCCCGTCTTGAACCCAAGTGCAGGACTTACCACTCTAGCATATAACTTATACTCCACCAGGGTAGCGTTCTTAAGGAATGTCAACCCAAGTTATGGCCGACATCTGACGTGTAGTCGTTGTGGAGGGAGGCCATCGAGTGCACGTCCATGTCCCGATCGGACATCGAATCTCAACTTTTCCCCGACTCGACATCCCTATATTCATTCGGCGGAAAATGGCCCTTGAGAATTGTTTGTGACAGAACTTGGAGGGGCGGCGGCTATTGTTGAGGACTCGTGCAACAAGATTACCGGTGTCGTCTTTCTTCTATTTCAGCTTGTCTCTCCTGTTCTTTGGCGTGTCCTCTCGTCTTGCGCTGTTCCCGTCCAAAGCACTTTTGACGCTTCAAGCACTCCAAGTCGGATGAAACGCGTTCCCATTGTGGATGGCAGTTGTAATCATAACCATAGAAAAGACTTTTCCCCCCTCCGAGCCAAAAGCGGAGAACCAATAAAGGTAATGGATGCTTTGGCCGCACGACTTGGGATTACAAGGGGGTCGCGAATGTTGTGCCTTTCTGCACGCAAGAAGATCTTTTTTTTTACTCGTTCACTGTACTTTTGTTTTTTCAGCTCAGATTTTTTCTGTTTCTCGATTTTCTCTGCTTGAATGTGCACGTGGGCAATCCGAGGGGTGGGTCACGTGAAAAAAATGAAAGTTCAGTTCAGATTTGATTAGTCGGTGAACTGCCACGTCGTCTAAAACGTCGGCTGGGGAATTGTTTGTGGCGTGCGTCGTCAATTCCATTATTCGTTGGGTTTTTTTTTTTTCGTTTATTGTTTTAGCAGTGCCGGATAAAGTGCTTTCGTGCTTTTTGCGCATTGATGATACCCAGATTTGACGCCTGATGCTGCGTTTGTCGATAGTTTTCCTTTCAAAAACTGGAGCTACATAAACGACAGGGGGCGCAAGCTTGTTGGATTAATTCTTCTCAAATTATTTCGCGTACGCCTATGCCCCTATATATATATATATATATATATATATATAAGAGGCAACTCTGCATTAGTAAGCCGCTCGTGCGGAAACCGAAGTTCCGGGTGCACGTAGGACGCCAAGCGGCGCAACTACGCTAAAATGCCGTGGAACCAACGGCGTGAGCCCAAAGAAACAAGACGTTTAGAGAGCGTCGAATGTTCTAACGGTCCATCATTTAGGCGCACGTTGGACAGTCAAACGCCTTCAGTAAAATACAATAACTGGCGTTGTGGGCGCCTATGTTGGCCTGACAGCAATCTGGAATGCTAGCTATCTCAAGACTATTCGGACAGCAAGCTCGTCTGGTTCTTGCACAGGGGGTTGCAGTGACGTCAGGACGCCGACCTCTAATCGGCTCGATTGGAAGGATAGGGGGTAGACCTCATAGTAGCTAGAATTGAGGTCTACCCACAATCCTTCTAATCAGAGCCAATCAGAACTCGACGTTCTGACGTCACTGCAACCTCCCCCGGAAAAAGCCGACGAACTTTCGCTCCTCGGTTTGTTCGCGAGCATCTCATTACCCCTACGCAGCCAATCGGATTGTGACATCTGCCGATCAAAATACCGTAGAACTAATCACGAAGCAAGGAGCGTTTAAGAAGCCAAACCACGCGTTTGTTAAGCTGTCACTAACTATGGCTGAATGCAGACCGCAACCATTGCAGATAGGTATTCGCGGCTCCAACTAACTATAGGTGGCGCCACTCATTTTCCAAGATGGCGGTTATAGTGAAGGTCGGAGGTGCGTGGCGCTGTTGAGCCTGTCCAGTGTGCTGGCTTCACTGAGCGACACAAGTTATTTCTGGTAATACGAGGAAACTAGGGTGTTATGAGCGCAGGTCACCTCTTTACCCTGAAACAGGAACGGTGTTTAGCGTAGTATTTACGCAAAGATGCGCGTTTAGTTCTGGAACGAAACCGAAACTAACCTCTATTTTGGATTTAATTTCTCGATATAGGTCTTAATTTCGGATTCTTTGATAATTCAAGATGTGTCTCACATGGTAATTATTTAGTCATAGAAGTTGTTCGTGGAAACTTTATTTTGTGACATACATGTTTGATCCAGGCTGATATTTGTAGTTGTTGTAGTTGTTAAAAAAATCAGTGCTGATATTTGTGCGATCTCGCTGCCTTTTCTCGCTCAGATAATTATCATAGGAAATAATGAACTACGATCCTTTTAATGGGTTTTTGGGTATTCCAACTTTTACAATATGTCCACAAAACGTAAAAATAATTAAACGCTGTTCTCACTGCAACTACCCAAAGACGGAATCCGAGTCAGACAGCTGACGTGTGTGTGAGTTTTTTATAGCAACTCGTAACGCATAGGACTTTATATTGTATCCAGTGTTTGACTCTTTGTCTGTCTTGATAACGATGTCAGAGTTTTTCGTATGCTAAAAAGAAAACAAAATTATACATTTCTTTAAAGACTAATATGGTGAAATGGCATATTTTCGTGATCTTGGCGTTAATTGGGGGCATACATTGCCGCGATTTGTATTAATTATAATAATATTAAAATTAAGATATTTTAATACGTAATTTTTCAATCTCTAATATAATTTGTTGCTTATAATCTAATTTTCAACTCGCGAATAATTATGACAATCAAAGGTGTGCTAATTATCATCACTGGTGCCAATTGCAACATTTTAAATTACCAAGTAATAAAATAAAAACAGTCTCAAAATCAATGAAAACATTCTAGCCATGTAAAATTACATTAATTGTGGGTAAAGTATATTTTGCGATCAAAGTCGCAACTTTTGACAATCGGCAAAACATCCAAAGTCGCCGCAAATATCCTTCCGGACCAAATGCCCAAAAATAAAAGAAAGAATAAAAATAAAACCTTTTTTGTTTAGTAACCAACCTATTTATATAATTTAGTTACTTTCATTTTTACGCTCCGTCGTTTTGCCAATATCAGCCTTTCCAGTTCAAAGGTACGCCTACCTGCTTGCACCTCTGCTCACTGCAGCACGTTTCGTTGGCGTTGGAAGTCGGTGAAACAGTAGCGAGTTTTAGTATTGCGTATACGAGCGAACGCAAGCGCTGTGTTTGCGTTAGCTTTGCGTGTTCCACACGGCGCGTGCGCGGAGCCCAAAATTGCGGTCTTGGGTTGCTCATGGCGATGAGGCGCACACACAACGTGGGTCACGCAACTCTACGCAAACGCACACCGCTTACGGTTTCTTCTATGCGCATTCTATGCGCAATACTAAAACTCTCCAGTAAGGTACAATCCCATACCGGCTGCAGCACGTTGGGACAGTGAAGAGTGTTGTTTGAATTCGGAAATGACATTTTGCGAGCCATGATCCCGAGCAGTTCCGCCGTGCCCGCTGAGTAGGAGAATCGGGGGACCCTCACTAGAGCGCTTCCCGTTTACGCCGCGGGAGGGCGAGCGTTGAGCTGGAGACACGAATAGCCACACTTCACCCTCGTGAACATTCGAGCACGAAAACTACCGAGATTCAATTGAAACATTATAGAAGAGCAACAAAATGGTAAAATGAAAAAAATATTGCCGTGGCTGGAAAAGACTAGACGAGCGTAAACTGACAATTAAAGGTTTACTTGGCGAACGTGTGCCAGCCGGAAAAGGAGGGAAAAAAATTCAGAGAACACTTAAGCACTCCTTATGAGTTGTGACTGCGAAAGCATGAATGTCGTTTTTCCGCTCCCTTAGGTCGTCTGCGGCGTACTGGCGTCGACGGCCACGTCTCGCTAATGCCAAGGTTGCGGCCTACGGCCGAGAGCGCGCTCTCGTGAAGTGGCCGCGCCGCGCTGAGCTCGGCCGTGCAGCCACTCTGGAGTCTGCCCATGCGGGCTCTGCTGGCTCGGTGGCCAGCAGGGTTGTGAGAGACGGAGGGGCCTTTCAAGCTCCTACTCTAATTACTCCCGATGGTGAGACACTAGACAGCCCTCCGGCGTACTCTTGTCAGAATAATATGGTCTGCGCTAATTCAGTTGAACGGTGCGAAATTCTTAGGTGGATCGTTCAGGAGTGAGACTTGCTTTTTCTAACTGACGGCAAGAACATGAAAACATCATTTACTTTTTGAAGTGTTTGTAGACTTCCACATTACCAGCAAAATCCTTCTAGATCTTTATGTATAAAAAGGTACTCAAAGGAGCCAGTTAGAACGTGCCTTTACCGCAACAAAAGCCACGACTTTTTTATGGCATACGAGACAGACAATAGAGGACAGTAATTTCACTAGCCATTCCTATTTGTCGTCATCAATTTTCCAATCCGTTATTTCATATCATTCCACGCCTTTCCTCAGTGCAGAATAGCCTAAATTTACTGGGTCAGGTCTGTCATATTGTTAATACAATTTGACACCACCATCCTCGCCTTTGAAGGGGCACTGGAAAGGAACGAAAAAAACCAAACACTCCTCAAAGAGCGTGCCTATCAGTGAGTGAGTGAGAATAAGTTTATTTACAGAAAGGGGACACCGGATACATTGACGAATGTCACCTTATCCAGGGGGGGGGGGAGGGGGGGGTGCAGGGTAGGGGTTGAGATGTTGGGAAAAAAGGAAAGTGGTGGTCAAACACGAGCGTTCACTGACGACATTGGTATAGAGCAGGGGTCTCAAACACGCGGCCCACGACTTGCTGGGATGCTGGCCACAGGCCATCGGCTGCGAGCGGCCGTTCCCATGTCTCGAGCGCTAAAAATGGCATGCGCTAGAAATATCTCAAGTCGCCTAATCATTTCCGTTGGACGCGTAGTTCTGCTCCTATGACGTATCACATAGTTTATACTATTTTGTTTTCATTTTTCTTGTGTTTCGTTTTAATCCTTGCTTCCGAGCTTTCTTCGTTTAAGGACGGACCTCGGCTCCACGAACTCTCGCTCAGCGGGAGAACAATAGATAAGCCTACGAGTTCGAGATTCTCGCCTTCAAATATTATCGCCATTAAAGTACAAGCTCTTTCCCCACGAAACTGCTGCTATACAAACCATTAGTAAAGCAAAAGCTGCCTTATAATTGTTTTTTTTTTTTGTAGTTTTTTTTTTTTTTTGTGGTGGGGTACATGTTGAGGTGAAATAATACCCGAGTTGAACGGGAACGATAGCCTGCTTGCTCTCTTGTTCTATTAAATATCGCAGCACGTTGGTGGGGTGGTGCCATTTCAATTATTTTTATTATATCATGTATTGAATCATGTATTATATCATGTATCATGTATTTTTATTATATCATGTACAATAAAAAAATCAAAGCTAAAGGTGTCACTGCCAAACTGCCAGTTTACAAAAAGGTTGGGCGGAGGTTAACAAAAACAAAATTAATGGCCGAACTTCCGGGAGGAGTATTTTATTTCCGGATGGCTATTGCTCTTATCCCATAATGTATTTATGCCATAGTGTAATGTCTTCCTTTGGTTTTATATCCCTACAATGAGAATTTCTAAACTGCGTTGCTCGGGACGAGGGTAAAATACAAAGGTCTACAAGATAGGAAGATAACTTATATAGATTTACAATATTTATTACTTAAGTGCCATTTTATAAGTTTGGGGCATTTACTGGAAAAATCATAACCAAGAAAGGTATCGGAAATTACCCAACAATTGTGTTGGTACGTTAAACGTTCTTCGTTTAGTGCTAGTAACCTCCAGGCATTTCTTCTCGGCCTGTGCCTCCAAGTCCCTCCACTGCTCTCCACCCCCTTGGCTTCACCCACCCTCTCCACCGGATTGACGTCTGATTGACCGGTTGGCTTTCCCCCTTCGCGTCGCGGCCTCTGTCCACAAAGTATGGGGACGGACAGGTAGAGTGTAAACTGAATTTATGTCAAAGTCACGTGACGACAAATTTATCCTCAAAATCTAGCTGGGAAACTGATTTTGCGTATAGATCACGTGACATGATGTCATAATGACATCCAACACAGCGGCTATAAAAAAAAAAAAAGAGCCTTCAAGACTATTTATGAAGGGTTACAGTACCTAACAAAGCCGCTAAGTCGCGCAACCCGAAACGCACTCTGTCACTCTCAAGCTTCGAAAAGGTATCGTTTTTGTACTCAGTGGCAACTCAATAACGCAGATAGTGGCGAGTACCGGACATCTTATTATCACTGCTCAACCAATTAGATTGCGGGATCAGCCGATAAAAAAACGCCGAAGGACCAGTCACGAAGCAAGAAGCGTAAAAATTGTAGGCCGCGCCCTGCGCTTCTTTTCAGTGACTATATAGTTCCTTTTTTACCAGCCTCGGCTAACTTCGTGTTTTTGATAGGCGAGTTCGGTAATTTTATTTGTATTGCTATCGCGCTTTTTTTACGTTTGGCTAATTTCCCAAAAATTTAACCAAATCTCATTATGAAACACTAGTAGGCTCACAATGTGTCCATCCATCATAGCTCGAGTGAGCAAGATATTATGATCGAATACCAACGAAAAGTGGCATTGGTCGTCAATCGGTCAAACGTTTTGAAAAAAAGAAAAACAAATTAATTTAACCAAATTGGAGCGCATTCGTTCAAAATCGAAAACAATTTAGATTCAGTTTATATATACGCAGCTTTCAACCAGACGAATATAAAACAGACTTCCCTGTTCGCTCGGGTTTTCCGTGGAATCCATCAACGTTTGCAGCGAAGTGTCAAGCAAATATCTAAAACGTATGGAGGGCAAGCACCAACTCGAGAGCGTGCCGTTTTCCAAACAATGGATGCGACGAAGCCAAAAGTGAACCGGCTAAAACGATAGCAGCCACAACAAAGCACTACGAGTGAGGCCAATCAGTCATCAGAGAAAGCAACCGGAACAGGAAGCATAAACAGCCCATGTGACAGACGGCGACGTGGCCAGCCAGAGCAGGCTGAGTTCACTTTCAAAGTCATCCAACCGTGAACTCGAGACAGCTCTTTACTCTTTCCTTTTCTCCTCCTCTCCACTACCCCTCACACTTTTCCCCCTACTTCTTCCCATTTTCTGCTTTGGTAAGCGGGAAGAAAAGGAAACGGCGCGTTTTCTCCAACTTCGTAACTCCTTTTTCCCGCTTACGCGGCTGCGCTCCGTGACGTACAGTGGGAGACAAAAACATGGGAAACACAAAAAACAAACCTTTGATTTGTTACTTCATCTACTCTTTCCTCGAAAACCGCCCGTGCTAATGTGCTACAGAAGGGAATATACTCCCCTTTCATATAACCACTCAGAGCTTAAAGGGGCACTGACAACCCAAAGGTCGTATTTTTTTTATTGTCTAAAACAATGCAACTTGTAGCCATAGACACGCAAAAAAAAAACCGCATCGCGGAAAAAAATTTTCCCGCACGCGCGCGCGCCTTTTTAGTTTTGGCATTTGAATTTCCCGCGCTCACCTCCTCGCTTCTTTTGATCGGTGACGTCAAAAATCAGGAAATTTAGAAGCTTTGTAGGTGACATTTTTATAACATTTAATAACGGCAATCGTAAAACATGTTTTTTAACGCAACTGCGAACGCACTACGGCTCCTCTTTTTGAAATACCAAAATTCAGAGTTCGGTGTGATGTTGCTTCCTAGATTTGTACCCTCCCTCGGAAAACTTGGCAGCGCCCGTTGGCGAGTCGGAGAAAAACCGGTTTTTTCTCGCCGGCGCCTTTCTATCCCTTACCTCCTCCTCGGTTGGGGTCGCCGTGACAACGGCGGAGGTCCGAAAGAAAGTCGAGTCGCAGGAGACCGCAAAATTTGACTCCCTGAACTGGCGCGAATCGCGCGGGAACTTCAAATTCGGCATTTGGAAATTGTTTTTTTAATTCACAAATACTGAATTTTAAAGTTTCAAATTTTGAGGGTAATGTCCCGGCATCGTTTTCAATCGTTTCGGATAATAAAAAAAAAAAATGATTTTCACGTGTCAGTGCCCCTTTAAGAAAAGCATGGCATGTCTTGTGATAATGCTTCTTGCTTTGCGATTCGTCCTTCGACGATCTTATCTCCTGACGCCACAATCTCATTGGTTACAAAATGATGATAAGATGTTCGGTACTTGCCATGCCCCGCGCTTGTTAAGGTGTCAGTGATTATCTTCTTCTAGTCATGGAAGGAGATCTTTTGAAAAAAGAGAACCGTGTGTTTCGGCCTGCGCTAGTACACTATGCATCGCAAAAAGCTCAAACGCCGTGAGAATCTGCCACTAGCCAATGGAAAAAAGCGCAGAAAATTTGAGAGCATGGCGTTTTCTGGATCAATAGATAAAAAATAAAACAATCTTTTTTCTACGAGTCGACATCCACCTAAGCGTAATATCTTCAAACCAAGAAATGAAATTAAGGGCGCATGTATTATCGATTTTAGTGAGAAAACAATAGCTCCTCAGCAAGAAATAAGACAATATTATCATTCTTGCTGAGAAGTGTTCTTTACTTATATAAACCCCACAGGCGTCCACGATGTCAGTTCTTGATTTTATGATATTTGACTTGGGTGGACGTCGACTCGTAGAGAAATTTCGTCTTTCAGAATTATCCTTTGATCCAGGTAACGCCGTCCTCTCAAACTTCACTGTTCTATCCCAAACGATAGGGTTACGTTCTCACGGAGTTTGTGCTTTCTGAGATGCATAGTTTATCTACTTGGATCGAAAAAACACGGTCCTTTTTTCTCGGTAATGTGCTGTATACTGAGTGCACGAAACGGTTTGCCAAGTAACGGTACCACTCCAGAGAACTTCTCGTGCGGCAACCGGCAGATTTAATTGGTATGTTTGAGAAGTCCATCCCACTCAGTATTTTGATATGAGCGATTCGAAACTGTACCAAAATCTGTCTACAAATTAGAACTGAATAAATGAGCACGTTTAAAACATTGAACTGGACAGGCAGAAATAAGCCCTGAGAACGGTTGTGTTATAAACCCTAAAATATTTTCAAACACACATCCTAAAGCAAGTTCTTAGAGAAATTAAACTTAATAGAGTTTAATTTCTTTATTATTATTATTTTCACTCGCTTCTTGGTGAAAATAATTTCAGGCAACGACTAAGCACGCAAAAAAGATAAAGAGCTGGGTACGAGATAGTTGCCAAGATCAGTACTAGCTAAAGATATCGACATTCATTAGCCCGTGGCGGTGTCTGGTAAATATTTCTAGGTCATACTCAAAAAGGGTTGTCTAATTTTCACGATATCTGAACTTTACGTTTCACATAGATAGTATATTTTGAGTAATTAATACCTTGGTATGCCACATAGAATAAGGTACTTGCTCGTTTTGTTCACTCTACTTAAAAATAAATTAATACGTTCACACGTTTCTAAATTTATTTTCTGGAAGAGAATAGAGTTCAAGTATATATTATAATGTTTGATATCACACTTATTATCAAACTTCCACTAAGTGTTCTTCTGAAACCGTACAGTGCACGCGTGCTTCATGGAACAGGGGTAAGGTTTTCTACTTGTGAGATATTATAAACAAGCAAAAGAGTGCTATTATCTGAAACAAATTTTCAATCCCCGACCAAAATAGCGCTTCGAAGAATCGTTTGAAAATAAACAAGACAAGAACAGAGGACGCTAATGCTCGAACACGTGACGCCATAGTGAAAAGATTCTAAAAGTACAAATTGAATGACACTTAAGCTAACGAGACCAAGTCAGGGCAGTCATTATACAAATAAAATAATTCTCAGTTGGTATCAAGAAGGCCGCATGGCCAGCTTTCTGAGACACGCTGTTTTGAGTTCCCGATTCTCACGACACGTGGCGTATCAACCTTGAGCAAGATAAAGCCCCTCTATCCTGGGAAAAGTGGAACCATTCATTGTTGCGGAAATGCACGAGACACGTGCCGTGCGCCACTTCTGGGAAGAAGATGGCGCCTGAAATCTAGCTCAGTGTTGCACTGTGACGCCATGATCTTCCCAAGGGCTGCACGTTGCACGAACCTCGTACATCGACGCACCTTGCGCTACTATTGAAACATGAAGGGGCTTTAGAGCAAGATGGAGTGCCTTCATACCCACGCGCGCTTTTGCTTGAGTGGTGACATCTCAGCCATTTTTCCGCCCAATCTTTTTTATGCATTTTTACGCGCGCGCAATCTGGTGTCACTCAGTACGAGCGCGTAGCTTTGGATAATGCATACGCGCCATTTTACCGCCCAAGTCACGCACCGAGTGCGCGAGAGCGTCACGGGCTGGCACATTCAGGGCAACAATGGATGTCTTTACCCTCAGACAGACAGACGGAAAGATATGTAGGCACCCTAGAGCAAGATAAACGGAGAATTTGAAACGCGCGACCGCTATCTGAACCTCCCCTCCTGTGCATCTCTCTGGCCTCCCGCTCTTTTCACCGTTTGCGTCTGGACAAATACTTTACTAGGGGGAATACATTCCACTCCGCTCATTTGCATTCGACAGAACGCCTACAGCGCCGAATACAGCCCTGACGAAAGAAAGATCCGCGCCGAGTCTTCTTTTTTTTTTGGCAAATAAGCTATTATTATTATCAGTCGCAGACATTTCACGACTACGCGCTCTGCTACGCCGGCGGTCGGTGTGCCAGTGCAAGCCAGTGTTCGAAGTGTGAAACAACGTCAAATGTGTTGCGTGGTGTTTTCGTTTGATACTTTTTCGAAACGATGCACACGATATACCCCGAGTTTCATCAAATATTAGTTTGGTTTAGGTTTCTTAATTTGGCTTTAAGAAACAAATAATCTCCCCAATTATGTGTATTTTGCCGTTTTGCGTTCAAGAGACAATCTGTTATTTTCTGTATTGCGTATGTTATTTCAGTGATGTGCGCCGTTAGTATGGTGCAGTTCAGGAATTTGTATCCTCTAAACGAAGAAACACTATTGTTCTTTCTTTTAAGGCGCTACCGGTTGTTGGTAAGCAAGGCATTTTGTCTTTAGTCCTTAGTTTTTAGTGTTTATTTATTTGGCTCTGGAGAGCCGCGCCGCGGAAAGGCAGCAGACCGTACCATGGAGGCCCGCGGTGCCGCGTCTAGTGAACATGATAATGTGATGAGTATATACATGCATGATGACGACGACATGGATTGTTTGTATTGGGGAGGATGGCTGTCCGATTCGCAGAAGACCAGATTTCGTGGAGGTGGATTGGGCGCGTCACCAACGAGCCATGGGGATCTGGCACGCCGTTCGATCGGTGCATGAAGGAGCCCCAGGAACATGATGGCGCTGTTGCTCACTGGGGTCCACTGGAGTCAAAGCATCAGGCTCCAAGGAGCTAGCCCAGTCAAAGTCGAAGGATCCTCTCAACGTCGTCGTCGTTGTGTTGTTTATGTATACGCTTATATATGTATAAATAAAATAAGATAGATAAAAAGACACACAATCGAACGGCCAGCGGCGCGCCGTTCTAGTTATATTTCTAGTTATTTTAGGTTATACAGGCCTGAAAGTATTTTGTTCAGTTTGTGTCTGTAACCGAGCTAAAACTTTGCGTACACAGGCAAATTCAAAGCAAAATATATACAAGGCAAGTGTTTCTGACCCAACATAACAATTGCTTATATTTGAAATCCAGGGCACAAATTTTGATTGTAAACATCTAATTTATTATAGTCATATTATAACCGCCATATTCTTAGTCAATATGCTGTCACAAACGCGTCGTGCAAATATTTTTTTCGATAAGCCAATGTAAAGGCAGCTTGGCCGCAAGCTTCTTGGTGCACGGCGGAGTGCTAACTTTACAGGGCCAAAAGCGGTCCGAATTTGAGTCTCGAGAAATAAAAAGTATTAATTAAAATGCTTAAATTTAACTGCGGTGTGTGCTATGACTCGGCAGCTATTATATTCCTTGGGAACTTTACGATTCTTCATTTCAGTGAGAAGAAATTTAAAATTTTGTCAAAGTGGCCCATAG